>NDXB01018184.1:44512-62005 GCA_002631895.1 Agapornis roseicollis
TTTTTTTTATCAAAAATGTTTATTTTTTCAGAGTTTTTTTTTTTAGTACTGTTGGAAAAACAACGAATTTCAGCTGAAATAAAAATTTCTCTTGAGCATTAAATGCTTCCTGAAAGACAAGTCACTAAAAATAAATTCAAATAAAAGTTGATCTTAAGCCAGCAAGGCTTTAGACACTAAGTTAATATAAAACACAGATATATTTTTAGTAAGGATACTCCGTTACTCATGTGTGAAATCATTCTGGATCAAGACTGTAGTGAACTCCTAAACAAACAAAGTAACAGGATTAGGAAAAAGCTTTACAACTGTAATGGAATTGTCTGAATTTTACGAAGTTGGGAACTGAGTTACTTAAACAAGAGCTTCAAGGCAGAATTACACTAGAGAGGAAGTAATCAAAAGTGTTCAAGGTGGGCAAGAATACTCATCTGCCACCAACCAGAATCCAGATATTTTATCATTTCTGTACAATACCACAGGAGAAAGCTTATAGGTAACAATAAATCTTATTACAATTTTCCTCATTCTACTGGTAATTTTCATTAATATGAAAAATAAAAAGGCACATTAGTATGACAGTGACATGATGTGAGCAATTTTATTGAAGTAGAAATCTAAGAATGATAATATATAATAATTATTTTATTGATGCACAGGAAATGAATTATTCATCATTACAAAGTGTCTGTGGATAATTCTAATTACCTGCTTTTAAACTATATGAGATCCACAGAAAATACATTAATGACTTGACTGAACACCTGCTATTCTGTGGAAGATAACAAGCACCAGATTCCAAACTTTTCTGACATTGAATTTAATGGCATTAGATCTTCCAAGTGTGTATTACTAAAAGATACTGGAGAATTTTGTTCTATTCTGTGTTTCAGTGTGCTCTGATAACTTTTGATATAACCAGAAAGACAGTAATTGCTTAAGTTTATATCTTGCTGCTTATTTTTAGTTCATGGTTTGCTTTTCCAACTAATACAAGGTTATTAATAAAACTAAAGTCCGTATCTATGAAGAATGTTCTGTGTGATAAACTATGTCTAAATTCTCTAATCTACGTAATTCTTAATGCTAGTATGTAGTGTAGTGATATATACTGTGAAACTAGGTACTAAATTAACTTGCTAATTGTTTGATGTATGTGGTCTGAAGTAATGCAGTTTCTGGCATGTGGCTAAGCAAATTTAAAAATATTGAATACCTGAAATTCAAATTTGGTCACTTTAGCATTTCCATTACATTAACAAAAATCCAGTATTTCTGCTATCAGCTGCCCAACTAGAAGCCAAGTGTAACAGGGAAGAGAGTAAACTTCAGTATAAACTTCAGTAAGATAAAGCACTTAAAGGTAAGGAGGAATTCTTCACCTTACTTGCCATTAAGTCATTTCCAAAAGTGTTCTGCACCATCAATCCTGTTGTTACTTATCCTTCTTTCTTAAAAACAGGCAGAAAATTCAGACTATTTCACTATACTCTTAAATAAATAAATAAATAACTAAATCTAGAGAATTCTTGAGTGCATGACTACAAATATCAACAGAACCCCTACTTAAGTCTTTAAGACAAGCACAACATTTTTTTTTTTACAGAAAAACCCTTCTGGCTTGTTTTGTAGGACAAAATATGGACTATGCAACGTATTTTTGAAAAATGCTTAAAAACACTTTAGCAGCTATCAGAACAAAGACTAACGTAAGAGTAGGTAATTACCTGTTGCCTTGGAGTTAATTAAGTTAATTACAGATGCATGAAACATACCACTGCATGACTGAATTTTTAAAGGTTCCTTCTCTATACATTCTGCTGTACTATAACACATATTCTGGAAGACACCATATGATATTTCTCCTTCACCATCCTACTATAAAACTATTTATTTTCTTGGTATTCTAAGCCTAAATAAAATAACTATTCATAGTTTTTCATATAAGATGAAATACATTGGACGTGTGGTATGTTAAGCTACGCAGTACATACTTTTCGTGCAGTATTTGGTCTATTCTAGCCTCTTGTTCAACATCTTTGTCGCTGACATGAACAGTGGGATCGAGTGTGCCCTCAGCAAATTTGCTGATGACACCAAGCTGTGTGGTTCGGTGAACACACTGGAGGGAAGGAATGCCATCCAGAGGGACCTTGACACGCTTGTGAGGTGGGCTGATGCCAACCTCATGAAGTTTAACCATGCCAAGTGCAAGGTCCTACACTTGGGTGGGAGCAATCCCAGGCACAGCTACAGGTTGGGCAGAGAAGAGATTTGGAGCAATCCTGCACAGAAGGACTTGGGGGTGCTGATCGATGAGAACATGAACATGAGTCAACTGCAGTGTGCACTTGCAGCCCAGAAAGCCAACCATATCCTTGGCTGCATCAAAAGCAGCATGACCAACAGGCCAAAGGAGGTGATCCTGCCCTTCTACTCTGCTCTTGGGAGACCTCACTTGGAGTATTGTGTGCAGTTCTGGTGTCTTCAATAAAGAAAAGGACATGGAGCTGTTGGAACAAGTCCATAGGAGGGCCACGAAGTTGATCGGGGGACTGGAGGATCTCCCATATGAAGACAGGCTGGGAAAGTTGGGGCTGTTCAGCCTGGAGAAGAGAAGGCTGCGTGGAGACCTCCTAGCAGCCTTCCAGTATCTGAAGGAGGCCTATAGGGATGCTGTGGAAGTACTCTTCATTAGAGACTGTAGTGACAGGACAAGGGGTAATAGGATAAAACTTGAACAGGGGAGGTTTAGATTGGATCTAAGGAAGAAATTCTTTCCTGTAAGGGTGGTGAGGCACTGGAATGGGTTGCCCAGGGAGGTTGTGAGTGCTCCATCCCTGGCCGTGTTAAAGGCCAGATTGGATGAAGCCTTGGGTGACATGGTTTAGTGTGAGGTGTCCCTGCTTATGGCAGGGGGTTGGAACTAGATGATCTTAGGGTCCTTTCCAAACCTAAATATTCTATGATTCTACGAATTTCACAAGCAATTATGCCATTGTTTGCTTTATTTTGTCTGACTAAATTTTGAATAGCTTGTGCAACTACTTGGAAATGTGTTTTCTAGGGCACATGTAATAGCTCAAAATAAAGGAAATGTCAAGAGAAACTGAAGTGTTGGAACTGAAGGTTAGCTCATTTTTCTTGTGTACAGTTTTTAGAATCAATAACTATTTATCCTTTTTCATTTACTTAAATGTTTAATCAAGCAGATGGAACAGAATCATGAAAGAAGAGTAAATACATTACAATCGTTTTGTACAGACTTAATAAAATCTGAATTGCAGGTTTCACTGGTTTAAATTTAAATTCCAAATCAATGCAGTATTTGCAACAGCCAATGACATTCTTAAAAAATTCTGTAGGTTTTCTGCTACCTAGTACTGCTGAAGCATCCCTCTAGCTAGAATGATGCAACACACTCAAAAGCAGCTTATGAGGTGGAAAACTTCCACTTTCATACCTAGTTCAAACAGGTAACTCTAAGCTACCAAGTCACCTTTGTAAAAACAACATAAAAAACTTTTTTATACTAGAAGACATTCACTTCATCAGGTATTAATAGTCATGGTAGGATTCAGATCAGTATTTTTTTAAAAAAGGTAATTTTTAGGTTAGAGAAAATTAGCTGCACATCACTTTCTGAGAGTTAATTTCTCTGTTAAAGGTAACAGAGAGAGAAGCTGATAAAAAAAAGAGCAAGGATACACCTAATATAGCCTGAACAACCACTGAGAAGGAACAAGGTCTACAGAGACCTTCTAAGCTAGTTAACTGAAATAGAATTTGAACTACGGGAGAGGACTGCTGCATTCAGGTAAGCAGAACATATATGCCCTAGAAACAAAGAGCAGTGCATCAAAATGAGAAAACCCTATGCCTCAAAGAAGAAATAAAATGCAGAAACTTGAATTTGGCATTCAATTCCAGTGACCAAATATAACAAAGCATTCAGCACCTAACTAGGCCAAAAAAGTGGAGAACAATAGCATTTTCTACCATTATAACATTTGAATAATTACCTTTACTATCTGTATCAAAATCTCCTACTAAAAAAATGTATCTTATCAGCTACCACTCACTGAACCTGTGAGCCAATACCTTCTACAAGTTATTTCTGATTAACTGACTGACATCATATAGGCCTTTCTAGGTAAAATTAATGTTCCTTTCACAAGGTCTCACTCCCTAGGTAAATAAAACTAGCAAGTAAGTGAACACACCAGCTAGACTGGAAACACCTGTCTACAAAATATATTACTACATTTTTGATGAGCATTAGAAAATATTTTCAAATTCACAAATTTATTTAACAACAGGGAAAACCCAGTGCTTTATGTGGTTTCTTAGTTATGTTAAAACATGAATAGATGGTAACACTCCCTTTCCCCACCTACTCACTTGTACCTTCTTCTCCAAGGTATAAGCTGAAGTTAAAATCTTACTGGAAAAAAAAGAAAAAAAAAGGCAAACCGTAACAAGCTCCAGCTTTTATTTATATTAAATATATTTTACATATGTATGTATATGCATTAGACACATATGCATTTAAATATCTCAAAGGGGAACAGAAGTGTATTTTCCAAACTGGAACTGTATTTCTTTCTGAAGAATGCACGGTTACCTTAATTTTGAGAATTAACTTATGAAAATCCAATTTATATAAGCAGATTTAGAATCCTTTTATGCAACTGCCTCCCTTGAAGGCTTTTTCACTGTCTCTCTCTTTTTTGCTAGAAGCATTACCAATTACTGTTTCCAGAAAATATTCAAAAGAGGCAATATTATGAAACACAGAGAAAGTGAAAACATATTCTTTTAAATGAAATGCAATTTATTTACACAAAATGGACAGACAGTCTATACCCCTTCTTCAAGATCAGCATCGGGGCAAATTCTGAATGAAAAAGTACTACATGGCTGCAGCTGCTGCTTTTCAAAATATGGGTTCCTATGAAGCCAGAAATAGACAATACCGGTACACATCTCCTGTATAATACGTGCCTGAGTTTGAGCTTCCAGTTTCAGATTTATTTTTTTATATATATTTAAACATGCTAATGACCATCACCTCTTACACAAGCACTAGGGGAAATAAAGCTGTTAAATCAGAAAACAGCAAGAATTTATTTGAACAAGTTGTCATCAGCCCTCCAGTGTCAGTGTAACACTTTTCATATCATCACCTCTCCCATTTGGCTCCCACATTACACATAAACAGCATAGATAGATCTCTTATAGTAGTCATCTGAAAATTCATACACGAAAGTCTATTGACTCCACACAAAACATTCCAGCTACGTATGAGGGTAAATGGGAAAGCTTGCTGGCCAAAAAAAGCTTAAGTCATGCACTGGTAGACCATATGGTGAAAAGAGTAACTGTGGGGAAGAAATCACATTTTTTCCTACATAGTTTATGGCGTTGTCACCCTAACCACTGGGGTCAGTGATTTTCACAAGTTACTGCGTTCAGTTCCTCCAACTTTTCCAGACATTTCCCAGACAAGTATTAATAATACCAGTTAACTTTATGTTCACATCCCTACTCTTGCTTTCACAAATCCCCTCTGGTTTTGGTATGGGTTCCTAACAAAGAGTGTCATAATAAGTTCTCTTCCCCTTTCAGAACCCCATTTATCAAGTAAGAAGATCCCATCTTTTTCAGAATCTATTTATCTGTAGTCTAATATAACCACATCTACTTATCTGTATTCCTATTTCCCATATAAAAACTAGGGTCACTTTGAAAGAAGAATTTATATCATAAAATTTATCAGAATTATGAAAGATTATTTTGTCTAAAAGATGATACTGAGGATTATTACTAGTCCACTACTTCTGCATCTAACAATACTTAACTTCTTTCACTACCAACTATAACAGAAATCGAAAAAGCGTGGAGCACTTCTTGATTTTTTATGTACAGCTCATGCACGTATATTTAGCAAGATCATATTTTGTATTCAGATACTTTAAGTATTTCTATAGTAATTCTGACACCATTAGAATATCAATACTCCCATTAAGAAAATAAAGAAGTGAATGTTCATATTCATATACATTTTGTGTTTTCCTAGATAACAGGTTTTCATTACAGAAAATTATTAACATCAATCTTAAAAGAATCAGTAGACAGATTATCAATTCTCAATGACTTTTATTCAATTTTAGCAATTCTCAACCAAATCTCAATTAAACCCAATTTCTTCCTATTAATTTAATTACTTCTGATATCTATCAATAGCCTTTGTTAATTGCAATTATATTCAATAAGCCTTCAATTAAATCCATTTACCTCTACTTCCATAAATTTGTATCCTTTAACACATTTGACAGCTTTAAAACCAGTGTCTGACAGGTTTTTTACTTGAAACATCGTAAATTTAAACTCACAGAAAAAGTAATGCAAAGTATATATGTTTTGGTAGAAATTAATGAAATAGAATGTGTATATAAATCTGGTATTGTCCCAATTGCCTACAGAATTTAACTGTGAATACTCCAATAAAATAGCAAAAACTCTTAGCTTTTCCATTTATGTATAGGTAGGTAGGTATGAATGTTTTTTCAGAGAGGCGCTGTGATTCACTCTCCTCTCCAGGGTATCCTCTTATGATAGGGAAGTCTCCTCAAGAACACCTCAACGGGCTGTATTTAGAAATCTGTGTTGAGAAAGAAGCAGGACCTAGGATTTGAGAGAAGAGCAAATACACAACTACTTCAGACTAAGTGAACATTACCTCTCCATTTCTGGCTCTATGATGAAACAGCATGCCTTCACTCAGGTGAACATCACCTACCAATACCTATCAATACCTGGGAAATTTTTGACTCCTAACTACCTGTTTGCAGAATTCACAGCAGAGCTATATACAGCTTCCTGTGAGTCTGAATGCAAGGCACAGAGAACAAGAACAGGCTTCCAGAAAAGCACTGTTGTTCTGATATAACTGAGTCAACAGTGAATGCTCACTTTTAATTCAGAACAGGTGATTCTTATTACTGAATCTTACAAAATCAAAAAAAAAAAAAAATCCAAAAAAAAACCAATCTCCTGTGTCACAAAAGATACAGTTTCTTAGTAAATGTTGCAGAAAGTCCTTAGGAGGGTTCTTTATCCCATTTGAGTCATTGAGGAAAATATGTATATACATCTCTAGAAAACAAAGTCAATATCCATAAATTTATATTTCCTTAAGGAAATACACTTTGAGTACGTATTTGCCATGTCTGTGTCAAGCTCCCCTCCCAATCTAAGTATTCCTTTGAAATGTCTGAAAAAGTCTTTNTATTACTGAATCTTACAAAATCAAAAAAAAAAAAAATCCAACAAAAAACCAATCTCCTGTGTCACAAAAGATACAGTTTCTTAGTAAATGTTGCAGAAAGTCCTTAGGAGGGTTCTTTATCCCATTTGAGTCATTGAGGAAAATATGTATATACATCTCTAGAAAACAAAGTCAATATCCATAAATTTATATTTCCTTAAGGAAATACACTTTGAGTACGTATTTGCCATGTCTGTGTCAAGCTCCCCTCCCAATCTAAGTATTCCTTTGAAATGTCTGAAAAAGTCTTTCAGGCTATCTACAGACATATGTAAGTTACATACCTATTATATAACAATAACAAAAATAAATACACTGAACTTCAATGGGGTGAAAAAAAACAACAACAACAACAACAAAAAACTAAAATAACTAAAAAAAAAATCTTCATTTTCAAAGAAAATGTGTATGTTGTAAGGCCATTCCTGTAATAATCCTCCTGATGCCCCCTTATTAAAGAGCATTCAATAAGCACTCTCAGTGCTTAGAGTTACTGATAATTAGACCATGAGGGAGTTTTTCCATAGTGGTGTGGATCAGGACCTGACTGCCCTAAGGCCAAACTCCACCTTGTTGACTGGAGGCAAGTGAAAAAAACCTTGGCTAATTTTGTTTCTTTAAACAATTTTTAAGGCTTCCTTTGTAGAAGATAAGGTCTGGTTCTAGTTACTTTCAGCATCTCAGGGTTTAATACGGTATGATAACTTGACTCAAAGCATTCTGAACCAGAAAAATGAAGAAAAAGAACAACAACAACAACAACAAAAAAAAACCCACCCCAAAACCTGGACAAAAAACCACCATGATAGTTTTCAATATTTTTTGTACAGTATTCAGCTTTACCTCTACTGCAGATTTAAACAGGACGTTCCCCAGGCAGTCATCTGCAGTTTAGTTTATGAAACTCTTATTACAAGTTAGAACTTTATAAAAAAAAATTAAATAATTTGGGTTTCTGAAACCTAAACTGAGACTTCAACATTTTGTCAGTTACCTGCTTCTGCCCTATGATGATCTTCTGAAGGACGCACGGTAAGTTTTCATCTTCAGTAACCTAGTGCTGGTAAATTGTGATTTCACAAACATATTTCTGTACTTTAAACTTCCACTGAGAATAAGAAGGGATATATAAGGTAGACTTTTGGAAGTCCCACATAATAATCATTAATCTGAGGAAGAAACTTCTTTCTGGTATAATTACATAATATTAATAAAAAAACCCAAAAACTAAAACAAAAACAAAGAAACCAAAACACAGATTAATATCACTACAATTTAAGAGCTAAACTTCCCTTAAAAGTCCACCTGAGGTTGTCAGCATATGCCAGATAATAAACAGATAGTTAAATAATGATTTTTCCACCTTCCCTATCAGTTACAGTTCAGGTTTAAATGAGATGCAACTTCAAAATGAGACACTGTAGATGCAATCAGTATGTCTCACAAGCTATTTGGCACAAAAATCACTACTGTCCTGGGTTTAGCAGCAGCAATCAGTTTTTCTCCTCTTTAGTTGCTGGTGCAGCACTGTGTTTTTGACTTTCAGCCTGGGAACAAAACTGATAACAGGAATGTTTTTAGTTACTGCTCAGATGTTTAGTCTGAGCAAGGACTTTGTGAGCCTCCTGCTCTGCCAGGAAGGAGGGGAGGCTAGGATGAAGCAGGGACAGGACACCTGATCCAAACTGACCAAAGAAGTATTCCATACCACAGCATGTCATGTCCAGGATGTAACCGAGAGTTACCCGGAAGGGCCAGTGCTCTGGGGGGGTGGAGGAGGAATTTGGTCGGTGCTTGATCGGGCTGGGTGGAGGTGAGTTATCTGTTGATGGGTGGTGAGGTGCTGTATTCTTTTCCCTTGTTATTTCCTTTATCATTGTTATTATTGGTGGTAGCAGTAGTGATTTGTGTTATACCTTAGTTACTAAACTGTTCTTATTTCTCAACCTGTAGGAGTAGCATTCTTTTGATAATTCTCCCCATGCCTCCAGGACCAGGGGGAGGGCAATAAATGGGGGAGTTGAGTGAGTGAATGAGTTGCATGGCTGGGTTTAAACCACAACAGTTCTTTTTGGCATCCAATGTGGGGCCCAAAGGGTTGAGATAACAACAGATCTGACCGGATTAATGGTCACGTCACAATGCTGATTTATTGGCTTTTAATGTTGTTTCTCTTCACCTCACAGTTTCAGAATGTTGTATCTTACTTAGAGCCGGTATTTGCTGTGTTAGTGTTTATCAAGTTTGGGGCATGGGCTAAGGTTCTTGTTTCACTGTACTTTATGGCAATGACCTGTAATATGGAGGGGCTCTGGCAACACGATGGGATAGACATGACTGTGGACTTGTACCTGGCCATCCCGCTGCTTTTCACCCTTCTGGTCCTCATCCTCACCTCTGTCTTTGTGAGGCTGTGGGGAGCTGAGGGGAGGCAGCCCGGGGAGCCGGCAGCAGCTGAAGTGGCCTGGGAGAGCAGCCCTGGGGACCAAGCTGTGCTGGGAGAAGGGCTGGAGGCTGGGAAGGAGGCGGCAGAGGAGCTGAGCCCCACGGCCAAGCCAAGCCCCATGGCTGAGCCAAGCCCCGCGGCGGCCAAGAGCAATCCCTGGGAGCTGCCCACCGAGCTTCACAAGGCCGAGCCCCAGGAGGATGCAGAAGACCATGCGGCATTTCCCAGCAAAGCAGAGGAGGAAGATCTGGACTCAGAAAAAGGGAAGCTGGTGGTGGGAGAGCCGGCAAGCACAGCAGCATCATTTGAGAGTTCTAAAGGTTTTGAATGGCCTTTGGGTACCCTTGGGATCTGCCTGCTGGTTGTGATGGGGATCAGCATGGTGGCACACACACAGAGTGTGTTCTACCTATGACAGTTTTGTCTGATCTGAAGAGTTAAGCGGAGTCGGGTTTGAGTCTTGTCCAGGGTTAGACAATGATATAAGAGGACCAGGATATTTTTCCCCAAGGCTGGACAGTCATGAGTGGCAGAGCATGTGGGACAGTATCTAGTCCACTGGGCCCCTCCAGTGCTCTGGAAGTGTTGGAGATGGAAGGCAGCTGTATGAAGTCCCCAGCAACAAGCTGCAGGAGTTGCTGAAGGGGACAGTGAATCATTTTGAGCCTGGTGGGCCCATGACAATTCAGGCCATCAGAGCAGAGATGCAACACACAGATGGACTTATGATCAAGGTGTGGACTTAGCAATGGACACTATTGCCTAGGTTATTCAGGAGTGTGAACACTGCACACAGCCTCTCTTGCTCTGAAAGACTGTTACAAGGGATGGAGCATGACATCATGGACCAGATGGACTCAGAAACTTTATATGGACTGGCCCATTAACAAAGATAGTGCACTGAGATAAGAGCTATGGTATATTGAAAATGTGGGATCTGAGCATGACGTGAATGGTATGGAATAAGGGTGGATAATGCCCTGGGTTAAGCAGTAGCAGTCAATTTTTCTCCTTCTTAGTAGCTGATGCAGTTCTGTGTTTTTGACTTTCGGCCTGGGAACAGGAATGTTTTTAGTTACTGCTCAGATGTTTGGTCTGGCCAAGGTCTTCGTGAGCCTCCTGCTCTGCCAGGGAGGGATGGAGGCCGGGACAAGGAAGGGACAGAAAAGCTGACCCAAACTATCCAAAGAGGTATTACATACCACAGCACATCATGCCAAGGATGTAACCAAGAGTTAACCAGAAGGGCTAGTACTCTGGGAGGTTGGATGCGGTATTGGTCAGCGGGTGGTGAGGTGCTGTATTCTCTTCCCTTGTTATTTCCTTTATCATTATTATTATTGGTGGTAGCAGTAGTGATTTGTGTTATACCTTAGTTACTAAACTGTTCTTATCTCAACCTGTGGGAGTTACATTTGTTTGATTCTTCTCCCTATCCATCCAGGAGCAGAGGGAGAGCAAGAAAGGCGAGGTTGAGAGAGTGAATGAGCTGTGTGGCTGGGTTTAAACCACGACAACTGAGACAAAGATATACAAAAAGTACAAAAAATACATCTCGTATGTTTGGACAGGAGTGCTGCATCCCAACTAGAAGGAAGTGCAGCAGGAGGGTCAGGGGCCCTCTTTGGATGGATAAGGAGTTGCTGAGAAAAATTCAAAGGAAGAAAGAGGCTTATAAAAGGTGGAAGCAAGGACAGGAGGCCTGGGATGAATACAGGGATGTTGTCTGGGAAGCGGGGGACCAGCTGAGGAAAGCTAAGGCCCAGTTAGAATTAAACTTAGCTAGGGATGTTCAGGATAACAAGAAGGGATTCTATAGATACATTTCGAATAAAAGACAAACCAGAGACAACGTATGTTGCCTTCAGAAACTATTGGGTGAACTGGCTACGCAGGATTTGGAGAAGGCTGAGGTTCTGAATGAATTCTTTGCCTCCGTCTTCAATGGGAAAGGCTCTCACAGCACCACCCAAGTCTTGGAAAGCAGATGCAGGGACTGTGAGAATGAAGACTTTGGGCCCTCTGTAGGAGAGGATCTGGTTTGAGACCATCTTAAGAACCTGAACATGCACAAGTCCATGAGACCTGATGAAACCCATCCGTGGGTCCTGAAGGAGCTGGCGAGTGAAGTTGCTAAGCCACTGTCCATTATATTTGAGAGATCATGGCAAACAGGTGAAGTTCCCGAAGACTGGAAAAAGTGGAAGAAGGGGAAAATGGATGACCCAGGGAATTACAGAGCAGTCATTCTTACCTCTGTGCCTGCCAAAATCTTGGAGCAGATTCTCCTGGAAGGCATGCTAAGGCACATGAAAAACAACAAGGTGCTTGGTGGCAGCCAGCATGGCTTCGCTAAGGGGAAATCCTGCCTGACCAATGTGGTGGCCTTCTACGATGGGGCTATGGAACTGAGGGACAGGGGTAGAGCAGTTGACATCGTCTACCTGGACTTGTGCAAAGCGTTCAACATTGTCCCACACAACATCCTTGTCTCTACATTGGATCAATTTGATAGGTGGGGCACTCGGTGGATAAAGAACTGGTTGCATGGCCGCATTCAAAGAGTTGTGGTCAATGGCTCAGTGTCCGGCTGGAAGCCAGTGACGAGTGGTGTCCCTCAGGGATCGGTGTTGGGACCGGTCTTGTTCAACATCTTTGTTGCTGCCATGGACAGTGGGATTGAGTGTGCTCTCAGCAAGTTTGCTGATGACACAAAGCTGTGTGGTTCGGTGGATACGCTGGAGGGAAGGAATGCCATCCAGAGGGACCTTGGCACGCTTGTGAGGTGGGCTGACGCCAATCTCATGAAGTTTAAGCATGCCAAGTGCAAGGTCCTACAGCTGGGTGGGAGCAATCCCAGGCACAGCTACAGGTTGGGCAAAGAGGAGATTGAGAGCAGCCCTGCGGAGAAGAACTTGGGGGTGTTGATCAATGAGAAAATGAACATAAGCCGACTGCAGTGTGCACTTGCAGTCCAGAAAGCAACTGTATCCTGGGCTGCATCAAAAGGAGCATGACCAGCAGGTCGAAGGACGTGATCCTACCCCTCTACTCTGCTCTTGTGAGACCTCATATGGAGTACTGTGTGCAGTTCTGGCATCCTCAACATTGCAGGGGGTGTGGGACTAGATGATTTTAAGGTCCTTTCCAACCCTAACTATTCTATGATTCTATGATTCTATGAACTGGACATTATGGTTGATATCTACTGAGGGTCAAGCACTACTGTCCTTTAGGCCAGTGCTTTCCAGCAGGTGCTGACAGAATGATTCTTTTTTCCTACAGTCTATTACTTTACAAGGAGCTTTATTAGAAATTATTTCATTGCATTTTTACACTTACACTGTCTGTAACAGCCATTCAGCATCTACTTCATCTACAATTCACTCAGCTTAATAGCGGACTTCAAATTCTATTCTCTATTCTTTTTCTCCCTTTTTCTCATTGTCCAAACCTCACAATAACACAACAATTACTTGTTCTATCCCCACTGCAATATACTTTGGATTTCACCAGCATTTCTACTTAAAGCTATATTATTCTTTCATTCATTACTTTGAGACTGCTATGTAGCTCTTAAGTGCCTTCCCATTAGAAATACCTTTGAATAGAAGTCTATTTCTGAAAGTTTATGATTACAATCATATTGTAGGTAAGTAGTAGAGAATGGTTTATAACTAAAAACAATTCTTTCAGAGCTCATGTTACTTCTAAACTAAGTATTTTAGCACATCTTTATCCCCTTCGTCTTCTAAAATATAATTTTATGTTGTGACGATCATTGTATTTATCTCTTTTATACTGTACATATGAAAGTGTTTTGAACTTTATTTATGGATTTTTAACCTGTGTCATTTTTCTTGATACTGTTACCTCTAAATAAATACTAAACAAACTCAGACAAATTTGAGCAGATATGTTAAGGACAGGGTTTATTTAAGAAATATTGGTTTTCTGCTTTACCACGTATCATCCCACTTTCTCAACAGTGTAAATAACTGGTCTCTTCAGAATACTTGCCAAGGCATACAAAAAGCTGTAGGTTTATACCTCTGGAATTGTCAGAGCAGCTGGTAAAAGCAGAGGCATGATACCCCCAGAAGTCATCTTTGTGTCTGATAACTGAACAGTTCAAATATTTTCCATTACCAGGTAAGAAAAAAAAAAAAAAAAAAAAAAAAAAAAAAGAGAATTTATTCATAGAACCACACAATGGTTTGGGTTGGAAGGCACCTTAAAAATCATTCAGTTATAACCCGCTGCCACAGCAGAGACACCTTCCAATAGACCAGGTTGCTAAAAGCCCCCTCCAGCCTGGCCTTGAGCACTGCCAGGGATGGGGCAGCCACAGCTTCTCTAGGCAACCTGTGCCANATTGATCTTCATCCTCTCTAGAGCATCCTTTGGAAAAATGATATATATGAATAGATGAGGCACTGTTCACTTCAGTACCATAACGATTGGTTTCAAGTGAAAAATGAGGACAGCAACTCATACAGTACACATGGGGCAATGTCTTTGTTTCCTTTTAATCTTCCCCCTCCTCCCCCCTTAAAGTAAATGCTCTTTTTTAAACCTTCATTGCCAAAAATGCCTGTATCTAAATTACAGCATAAGGAGGCTTCAAGCTCACATTCCTTAACATAAAGAACCACCACCCCATCACTACCACCACAAAGCCAAAAAGCAGGGAGAGAGGAAGGGAGGCTAGACAGGCAGTGCTCATTTAATACTAGTGCTGTCATTCATGGCATAAATCACTAGCCAGCTTATGGAACATAATCCATTATAATTTCTTATTTCTCTATACTTATTTATCACATGCCCGATAAACACTGATGAAAGAAGGTGAATTATCATAAATGAGGTAGTCAGATAGGTTTTTGAAGCTTAAAAAACCCCCTCCAAACAACAGAAACAAACCCCGCAAGTTCAGGGAAAAGAAGTCTAGTGCTTTCTTCCAAGCTCTTCCTTATTGACATTCCAAATTAAGCATACACAATATGCAATGCCCACAGAAGCTCCTAGAGCAGCTTGGGGTTCAGAAATAAGACAACCCTAAGAACACATCTGTAAGCTCTGGGGTTTCTCTTGTGCTCCCTCTCGTACCTTTGCATTGAAAAACACAACCAAGGCACAAGTACCTGGAAGAGATCTAGCAAACAGCTCTAATACTGGCAGTCTAAACAGTTACCTAAGTTTATATGCCTACTAATTTAATTTACTTTAGAAATTTGTTACCATCCATAACCTAGTCACATAACTACGCAAAGCTGAAACTAGCGTATCTGTTCCACACATTCTTTTGTAAACTAGAAGTGTCACAAATCATCTCTCAAGGGCTGTAGTTTTGCATTCCATCCCTAAAAGCCACAACAGAAAAGCAACAACAGGCACTAATTTTGCCTATTAAGCTCCTGCATGATGACTTTTCTCCAAAGAACTTCCATAAAGCAGATTCACTGGGAAAATATAAAACAGTGAAAAATGAAAACTCTTACAAACAATTAGCCATACCATAAGATACCCTCTGAAGCCTTCCGTGCTTTCCTCACTCCTATAACTAAGGACAAGAGTTTTTATTGGTTTGGAAAAAATAGGCAATAAATGTATCACATCAATATATTCCTTTCTGGATTCCTTCTAGGATCAAAAAATGATATACTTTTCTGCAGCTGAACTCCTTAAAGACTTCCTTTGTTTTGCATACAGTAAAATTTTCTCTACTCTAGATCAGCAAAGGAAGCTACATCAAATGAAAGATTTGTTTACTGTGTGGAGGAAGGTATTTCTCAGGTTTATACATAACTAGAATATTTCTCAAAGATCCAATCTTGCATTCACATCATTCATAGTTTCAGAAGCAGCTAAATACTAAAAGAAACCACTGTGAGTCACAATGTTGTATAGATGTTTGGTATTTTAATCTTTGGGGAAAACTGATAAACCCATTTGTATTTAATTCAAACAACAGCAGAGGCCCACTACCAAAGGTGAGAAAGAGTCACATCCAAACAGCCACTACTATACTTTCAATATGTAGTAACTACAGTAGACTCTTAAAACAAACTAGAATAATTTATGAGGGGTTAAAAAGGTGAGACAAATTCTGTGCAGAGAGGTCTTGGAATAAAAGCTACAAAATGTACTTGTGTAATCACCAAAACATTTTATTTGCATTGCAGTGTTTGGGTTTCTTTTCAATCACAAGCACCAGAGTCAAGGTGGGACTCTGATCACCTCACTGCATTTTACCAATCAGGATTATATGCCAATGTGTAATGAAGTGGAACTACATGATGTGACAAAATGTGATGTGACAACTAAATTTTAAAGGAGAACCCACTAATTTAGAACCAGTAATTGCTACAATTCAAACAGCCCCATTACTTATATACTGAATTCTCAAAGCTGGATTTGTGACGTATTTCTAACTGGATTAAGTGTCAACTTCAACGGAGCAATTAGCATTTAAAAAAAATATTTCTTATGAACAAAGTACTATTTATCACCTGGCAGGTAATAATTTCTTATTCCTACCTTTAGTACTGCTGAATATTTTCTCTCAAATAATATATTCAATCAAAAGAACACAACATTTTATGCTAATGTAATCTTTGTACAGCTTCAGCTGAACTCTCAAGTGCTGATAATTACAAAAAAGTCTGTGATGGGATTCCAGAAAACTGGCATTTTATTTATTTATTTTTATGGGAACAAAAATTCAGCAAATTCTTGAACATTGCTTGATAGCACAAACCACAAATATTACCTTTGCATGTCTTGTTTTACTAGCCTAGCTATTGAAAATGGCTCTGAAAAGAGTAGACAACACACTGAAAAGCTTCTGAAGAACCTTGCAGTCTACAAAATACACACACTGCTCTAGAAAGCAAACCTCAGCATTTCATTCTGCCCTATTCTTAATTAAAAAGTTAAGTCCAGGTTCTATATAATGCAGCACTCTGGTACACAGCAACAATATTTTACAATCACAAAAGCTACTCTGAGAAAGATAATATAAAGTACTAAACTAGTCCACCAGGCACCACCACAATGTTTCCATAGATGGGAGATTCCGAATGATGTGGAAGCATTTATAAAAAACAACAGGGAGCATAAAACATGAGAGCAATTTTAAATAGAAGATCATAAAAGAAGGATCAGCAGGGAAGACTGCAAATGTATAAATCATGAGCCCCTGTAACTTTGTAGGTAAGACGTCAAACTGCAGAACTGCGTTTTTCAATATGCAGTGAACAGTCAACAAAAGCTACACACTTATCTCCCAAAATAATGTCAGACACCACCTGACATCACTAACAATCACAACATAATTTGTCTATCCTAACAAAATGACATAAATACGCCATCATTTAGAAACAGAAAGCGCTGAAAAATCATGACTATTTCTTAAACAAAAGACAAACATAGTTCACAAGATGTAACAAAAACTATGGCTTCCTCTTGACAATACTTCTGGAAAGGAGCAAAGGCAATGTTAATTTCACAATTGATTTTCAAAAGCTCAGGTTTGGAAGAGGATTTTCCTTGACAAAAAACATCTTGAATTTGGGCTTTTTGTTTGTTGGGGGGTAGAGTTGGGTTGATTTTCTATTTGTTTTGGAGTTCTGGGAGTTTTGTGCATATGTGGGGTTTTTTGGTTTGGTTTGTTGGTTTGGTGGGGGGGGGGGGGCTGGGTGGGGTTTTTTGCTTT
>NDXB01018184.1:62132-77578 GCA_002631895.1 Agapornis roseicollis
GGGGGGGGGCTGGGTGATGATTTTTGCTTATAGCACAAAGCATCTCTCATTTGTTACAAATCAAACCTGCATATTGAATCAACAAATCCTGAATTGTTCAGAATCCTATTTAAACACATGTCTGAAAACCTTGTAACTAGGAAAAAACTTCTAGTATTTCTTATAAGTGTGTCCATCCATAAAAATTAATACAACTTGATAGGACTTAATATACATGTAGACAACTAACATAGGTTCCAAAAGTACTAAATGAGGCTGATTTATACCTCTCTGTCAAGTTAGAGCAGTTTAAACCAGAAAGAACAGAGCTTCAAGCCAGTTGAAAGCAGCTGCTATTTAGTCATCTCCCTCTCAAACAGTGCCTACCTCAATGGTAATGTGTTATATATTCTGATATAAAGGGTATTTTGTTTCTTTTACACCTACACACTGGTAAATACATTATTCTGACTAATTCCATTTCTGAATTTTAATAAATGTGGACTTCAGTAAACACATTTTTAATTTTTTTTTTAACCAATACTCTGTGAGACTGATCAGATATGGATAGCTTGCCCAAAAAGATGGATGTCAAAAAAAGCCATTTTAAAAAAAGTCTAAGATAAAGCATGAAAATTGAATGTAATTTTTTTTAAACATTTACTACTGACAAGTTATTGGTTCAAAGAATAAACAGCTGCATTAAGGCAAAACCTCCCCTTCTCAGCTCTCTGAAGTTCTTTTAAATAGCACTTAATCTTCTGCTTTTAATAGGCTTGTGTTACTAACTTAAAATACATGGTGAAGGGAAAGAGATAATCAACCTCATCTCACTTCCTAACACAGGTTTACTTATCAAAATCATCCACGGACAGATGATGTTTCTGGAAAAATAGCTGTACCAAAAGAACTGACATGTGCTATTTCATCCTAGATAAATCTCTGCTGCATAAGAGTACACTTAATTAATGTTAAGAAACATTCACACACTTGGATTTTGAGGTCATTAATACATAACTGTGATAATGCATGTGTGCCTGGAAAAGTACATTTTTTGTTTCA
Source organism: Agapornis roseicollis (assembly GCA_002631895.1). Lineage (NCBI taxonomy): Eukaryota > Metazoa > Chordata > Aves > Psittaciformes > Psittacidae > Agapornis > Agapornis roseicollis. The sequence goes on from NDXB01018184.1 coordinate 63,174, forward strand.
ACACACGGGGCTTAAGCACAAAGTCTTGCTTAAGACTACCAGGCCATCAGCCTATATGCACAGTAAACTGCCCATTTCTAATTGTTTATTTAATGTTTCAGATTTTTTTTTTTTCCACCTAAATAGTTTTCTCCCTAGTGATTTCATAGAGGGTTCAGCCTTCTATACACCTTGGATAACTTCAATGCCAATACCAACAGACTCTGAATAGCAAACACACTGAAACTTTTATTTTTGCATGTGTAGCTGATGTGGAATATTTTTAAAACTAATAAGATACTAGAAACCCTCAATACTCACTTCAACACTGTTGAACCTTATCAGCTCTATTTGAAGTAAACATAATATCTTACTTTTTTGGGTGATGCACTAATGTCATCATGCATTAAACAGTTCTGTGAAGTACATAATCACGTCCAATCTCACATATTTTCAGGTCTGTCCTAGTCATGACCCATAATATTTGTTTCAATATTAATTGCACAAATTTCAGGCAGGATTAAGCAGCATATAAAAAAATAAAAAAATAAAAAAGATCACAGAAACCAGATGGAACAGGTTTCTTAAGCTCTTTCAGCAGCTTAGAAGTAAATCATAAAATGTCAAGCCACAAAAATTGGCTCAGATAAATATGATTTTTCATGAATTAGTTCACTAAGCTTATCCTTCTTGAACACTTTCAAGTCAATCTTTAATGCTGTGGTTACTTTAATATTGAATAGTTATGCTACAACACATACAAAAGATCAAATATATGAGTTATTCTCAAAATGAAAGAGTTTGTCTTTCATTTAAACAAGGAAAATATATAACGTATTTGGCACTGGAAAGAAAAGTGCAGTTATTAAGATAACCTTTAAGTGTTTTTCTTCTACTTAGTTAAGGGCTTCCACTGGATGCTATCTTCTCTTTTACCCATCATCTATTCTAAAACTTTGCATCTTGAATTTTTCAGCTACTTAGCTTCATATATTCACATCTTAACAAAAAAATAGGCTACGTCTGTTAGTAATTACACTGTCATAATTATATAATCATATTTTCAAGTTCTTAACTCCTCAAAAATTTCCAACAAGCTGTCATTTAATATTCCATAGGGCTTTTTTCTCATGACCTATAACAGCTCCTGTTAAGTCATACTATATGTAAGGATGTATACGGACATATATAAAGTGTGCAATTTAGATAATATATCCTCAATTTTGAATACAATGCTTCGAATTTATGAGAGCAAGTCTTATAAAACAAATACTTTAAACCAACAATTATGTCAAAATGAAATTTTAAGCCTCAAAAGAAAATTTTAGCCATTTTTTTCCACCACACCAATTTCAAAAAAACTATGTTTTTTTTAAATAGCTACAATATTCATGACATAATCATTAGGACAAAAATGCCAATGGACTTTTGTATTCTGCTGGAGTTTTGATTACACACCTCAAGTTTAAAGGNACTATGTTTTGTTTAAATAGCTACAATATTCATGACATAATCATTAGGACAAAAATGCCAATGGACTTTTGTATTCTGCTGGAGTTTTGATTACACACCTCAAGTTTAAAGGTACAGTTATTTCACCTCCCCTCCCCTCCTCCTCCCTCCCCCTCCCCCCTGATAAATGCCAACATCTTAGAAACCTCTCCAATAACTGAGATTAACTTTGCTCTTGTTCCTAAACCTGCAAGATTTTCCACAAAGGTAGATTAGTCAGGCCATGAAGAATGTTGTCAGAGAGCCCTTGATTGTGGCCTTAGTAGATAAGACATGATTCTATCAGTACTGACAGATGTTCTTTCCTCTCAGGAAATGGCCACCAAGGATAAAAGTTGCTATCCGCATATAAAGAAGATGAATTTGCATTTGAAGCCCTATATCCATTCCCCAGAATCTCCATCAGTGAGAAAAATCAGGCTTGCATTTCATTTACAGCACTGGCAGACCAATATGAACACAGTTTTTCAGTTCTGTTTACTGGCCTCCAAGAAATGTCATTGGGTGTGGTGTATTAAGGTCACACCATACATACTGTCTTCTAAACATCTGACTCACCCCCTTCTGCTGTGGAGTCTGAAAGAATATTTTTGCCAGGCAAATACATCTGTGCATGAGTATATTTGAGAGTAAATACATGTAAGAAGACCAACTTTGGTGTATGCCTGGAAGCTTATACGAAAGTTATTATTGTGTAAATATCCATTTTGTCCATGAAAGTACCCACAAAGAATTATTTTCATCAACAGTGTATTAAAAGGACTAATATTCAGTCTAATAAAGGAATTAATATTAAAATCATCTCCCATGCATGCATGAATTTATTTGTAGTGCTAGTCAAATACATATATAACTTAGCATAATATAATTCATCTAACCTTACAGGGATCTGTATTTCAGAAAAATAATGTATATTTCTTTAAGGTTTAAGATATCCTAGTGCAAAATAATGTGACAGATTCACAACAGAAAACAAGGAAAAGTAAAACTTGGACCACACTAAGTGGAGCATTTTCAATTCATGTGATATTGGTGAAGATGCTGTGAGATCAGATACGGTACAACAACCTTTCTTGGATTTAAAACAATGGATATTAAATTTCTGCACAGAACAGTGTTCAAATTCCTCTTTCACAGGGCAAATTCAAGGCTTGCAAATAAATACAAATATACTTTAAAAGTTTGCATTTAAAATACCACACTTAATTTAGAATTGAGGAAAATCCATGAATACAAAAAGTAATTAAATATAAGAAAAATACAAGTTTGCTGTAGTTTTTACCAATTATGTATGATTTTGTGAGTTACTTTTAGCTGGATCCCCTTCGTGATTCTTAGAGTTTTTAATATGCCATCCTGTTTTTGAAAACATTTGGTAAATATGCCAACATGCAAATTAAATACACTGAAGACTAGGGCTTTATTGTATTAATTGTGCTTTTACAACAATAATTTTAAATAAGGATATTTCCACAGACATAACAACACAACTAATGCACAAAGGAATACAACCTGCTGAGTGTCATCTTGGTCAACAAGCAATCAAAAGCTGCTTGTATGTCAATGGAGGTCAAGGAATTTCTCAGCACTTCAGTTATTTTAAACCAGTCTAAATTGAAAAACCTCATCAAACAATCAGGTCCCCTTAATTAAACAAAATATTTTGCCTTCTAATTATAAAAAGTTAAATCAAAGGCAAAAATGTTTAAATCTTGGATTAGAGAGCAATTATTTTTTCACAATGCTGAAAGTAATCCCTGGAGCTGGTCTTTAAGAGAAATATAAGTATCACCAGGAATTCTTCTGGAAACATGGAAAGAATGTGAAATGCATTTGCAATAAAAAGTTACCCCAGTGTTCATTTTTAATACCACAAGCTTATATGTTTATTATTGTTCTTTTAGAAAACATCTTTGCTATGAACTGTGAGATACTTGAAGAATCAGTATACTCTAAATACTGTTCAAAGAGCAACTCCAAACTCTGAAATCATTTCCTAAATCAGTACAAATTTATGATGGTCTTACCCTGAAGGTCTTCATGGCAGAGAGAGGGGGGAAATCAAACTAATTTGAACTTTCTACTTTTAGTGCATGTGAACAATGTTCAAATGAAATAGCTGAGTAAATGAACAGTAGTGTAAACTTCACACAGCTACCACTTAATCAATCTATTCAGTGAAATATCAGAATAAATATTCTTTGCTACATACTGCAGAAACATGAAATTCGTAAGAGGGAAAAAAAATCAAAACTCAACAAAACAAAAAAACACACACATTTTCCCAACAGCAGTATTTAAGGAATATCTGCCTCCTAACCACCTTGAATTGGGGAAAGAACAAATAATTTTCTTTAATACAGTTCTGAGACAGAAATATCCACCTCATGAGGACAACTATGAACATGTCTGTCTCAACTGGAGGTTGAGGAAGGCTAAGACTATTCCATTAAACTATGGGAATTAAAAAGGACAGTTTAGAAATACAGGCATATTTTGGCACAGACATGTTTAAGGACTTGACTCACTATCAGCACATTAACAGCAGCACTGTGATCCCACTAATAAAATCAGTCAAGAGTCTTCACAAGAAAAGCAGTCTTTGAGGGAAGAAATTGCTCCATTTTCTCAAGGATATTTAAAAAAGCATGTTTGCCATAAAAATGGCCAAGTAAGAAAGAAATCCAAATACCACATACTAGAATATAACACTGTGACCATCTTTAGATGTAATAGACACAGTGACAGTTCTACCATTAAATATTGACAATTCTACTACTGTGTTGTCCAGTTGACAAAAAGCAGCTTAACCTCATATATATAATAGTGAATGATGATTTTTTTTTTAATGAGATACAGACCTTTAAATTTTTAATAGAATTATTGAAGACTAATTATGAATATAAAACAATTTTGACGTTAAAACTATTCTACATTCTGTATCTTGAAGATAAAGAAAAGAATAATTTAATTAGCTATGTGAATTTAAACTGTGAATAAAAAGATGCATCTTAATAAGTAATACAATCAATATAATTTGAAATTATGAGTTTACTAATGAAAATTTCACTAAATATTTATACATATATGTATCATTAAATAGGCCTTCCAATATTTCTATGACCTCAGTAAATTGTATATTGTCATTTTTAACCAGGAAATAACTGAACTATCTGTATATTTTAACTAAATCTGTGGAAGAGTGAGGAATTTCAAAAGAAATAATCATTCTTGTTTTCTTTTTATAATTACTTCCTGAAATCGCCCACAACATTTCAGGAACAGGAGTGTTATAAACAGCCACTGTGGTCTGATACAGCTCCTCTTAAAGTCAATGGAAATTTTTTACAGGCATTAGGCTAAATCACTGAATAAACTAAGGAAACTTCTACATTTATTTCTATTTCTCTGCTGCTTTTCACCTACTCCTTTCCTTCACATTCCCAAAAATGTACGGAGAATCTATTTCAGCTCTTCAGGTTTTTGTGTGTGCTGGCTTTTGGTTTTTTTTTTTTGTTTGTTTGTTTGGGGTTCTTTTTCCCTTCAGAAAGTGACTTAGGATGCTATATTCTGGTATTCCTGAATTTTCAATGTCTAATGAAAGAATTTGAAAATACCATTGAAAGTGTCCAAGAAATTATCTGTACATATTTCCATTTTGCATATCAAACCATAATGTCCTTATCAGCACATCTGAATACTTTTTTTGTTTGTTGTTTTCTTTTTTTCCCTTTCTGCCTTTTTTTTTTAGACTATAGAAATAAAGCAGAAGCTTTGCTTTTCAAGCACAACCAAGACTATGAAGGGATCCAAATCACTGGATAATTGATCGCATTTTGACCTTTGAGAACTAATCTAGGGAATAAAATGACAGATCATTAACAGCTCAAGAAAATCAATTCCTGACTAAAAGTTGTATTAATCCTTCATACAACATAAGTATAAAAATGTCCATGTAATTTACTTGTCAGCATTTCTGTGCACTTTTCATCTCTTTTACATTAAAAAAGACAAAATCTAGTCAATTTAATATTTCAATCTCAGGTTTATTCTCTACATATATGTTCAGGAGTATTCACTGTAATAAAGAAAATAAAAGAATCTAAATTAAAGGTGGAAGACATCTTTTTGTTTATTATTACTACAATTTTGATTACATATGAGGACTGGGACCAAAGCACACAAATGCCCTACTGTAAATACTAAATTTTGTAAGGAGCCTTCAGGTATTTCCCTGTATTTCCACAGAAATATTCAGCATTAATATTTCTCTGCACAGAGAAGGTTGTGCTATGAGCCTAAACACCCTGTGCACGATACTGAGTTTGGTATGAGTCTATGGATAAGGCAGGGGCTGGTAACAGATTCCAAGTTGGAGCTCAGTATTTAAAAGAGCACAAACAGTTCATTATATGACCGCATCTTAAATCACAAAAGCCTGAAAAAAGCCCAAATTCTTCAAAATAAAGTAACTTTACTTTCACTTTGTAGAACATTTAGACTAACCTTAAATACAGTTGTAGCCTTATTCACAAGCAGTAAGTGAAGCAAATTAAAATTCCCTTCCACTAGACCTCATTGTAGCTCATGGGTCATGCACTGCAAATGGTCACCCATGGCAAATCTATTCAGCATAGAGGTCCAGCAGACACTGCCCAATTACTTTTGACATTTGTATCTGCAGGCTAAAATCATGTCCTGGGTTGAGCAGTAGCAGTCATTTTTTCTTCTTGATAGTAGCCGGTGCAGCACTGTGGTTTTGACTTTCAGCCTGGGAACAAAACTGATAACAGGAATGTTTTTAGTTACTGCTCGAATGTTTTACTCTGACCAAGGACTTCATGAGTCTCATGCTCTGCCAGGGAGGAGGGGAGACCAGGAGGAAGCAGGGACAGGACACCTGACCCAGACTAACCAAAGAGGTATTCCATACCATAGCACATCATGCCCAAGATGTAACGGAGAGTTACCAGGAAGAGCAAGTTCTCTGGGGGAGTTGGAGGAGGTATTCGGTTGGTGCTCGGTTGGGGTGGGGTATCGTGAGTTGGTGGTTGGTGAGATGCTGTATTCTTTTCCCTTGTTATTTCCTTGATCATTATTATTATTATTGGTGGTAGCAGTAGTGATTTGTGTTATACCTTAGTTACTAAACTGTTCTTATTTCTCAACCTGTGGGAGTTGCATTCTTTTGATTCTCCTCCCTATCCCTCCGGAAGCAGGCAAGAAAGGGGGGTTGAGTGAGTGAATGAGCTGCGTGGCTGGGTTTAAACCATGACAAATAGTAAACAACTTAAGATAAAGCCAAACAATATAGAATTAATGCGGTGTATAAAGCTAAGTATTGTAATTGAGGCATTGAAATATTTTACAAAATTGAGGCATTGAAATATTTTACAAAATTGAGACATTTCAGAGTTACTGCAGTGTCTTCTGTCACGCAGCCCCAAAATGTAAATTCTTACAGGCGTTTAAAGCATTAACAGCCCTCCCCTCCCTGCCAGATGCAGGAAATAAAACTAGTATGTTCCAGAAAGCTTAATACCTGTCTAGGGAGAAGGACAGGAGATGGAAATCAAATCTCTCAGTATAACCGTTGTGATTTGAGCCCAACCGGTAACTCAGAATCACGCAGATACTCACTCACTAGCTCTGCTCCGCTCCCTCTTTACCACCTGCTCCCCTAGGGATGGGAATGAGAATAGAAATAATGTAACTCCCACAAGTTGAGATAAGAACAGTCCAGTAATTAAGGTATAACACAAAATTACTACCACCAATGACAATAGTGATAAGGGAAATAACAAGGGGAGAAAATGTAAAACTAAAAGGGGGAAATGAAAAGAAAATAATAAACACAGGAGATGCACGATAAAATTGCTCACCACCCTCCAATACCAAGCCCAACCCAAGCAGTGATCTGAGCCTTCCAGGTAACTCACACAAGAACTTGTCCAGGCAGGCCTTGAATATCTCCAACGTAGGAGACTCCACAACCCCCATGGGCAACCCGTTCCAGTGCTCTGTCACTCTCACAGTAAAAAAGTTTCTCCTGATGTTCACATGGAACCTCCTGTGCTCCAGTTTACACCCATTGCCCCTCGTCCTATCACTGGACATCACTGAAAAGAACATAGCTCTATCATCCTGACACTCTCCCTTTACATATTTGTAAACACTGATGAGGTCAACCCTCAGGCTCCTCTTCTTCAAGCTAAAGAGACCCAGCTCCCTCAGCCTCTGCTCATAAGGGAGATCTTCCACTCCCTTCATCATCTTCATGGCTCTGCGCTGGACTCTTTCAAGCAATTCCCTGTCCTTCTTGAACTGAGGGGCCCAGAACTGGACACAATATTCCAGATGCGGCCTCACCAAGGCAGAGTAGAGGGGGAGGAGAACCTCTCTTGACCTACTAACCACACCCTTTCTAATGCACCTGAGGATGCCATTGGCCTTCTTGGCCACAAGGGCACATTGCTGGCTCATGGTCATCCTCCCATCCACCAGGACCCCCAGGTCCCTTTCCCCTTCACGACTTTCCAGCAGGTCAACCCCCAACCTGTACTGGTCCATGGGGTTGTTCTTCCCCAGATGCAAGACTCTACACTTGCCCTTGTTGAATTTCATCAAGTTTCTCCCCGCTCAACTCTCCAGCCTGTCCAGGTCTCGCTGACTGGCAACTCAGCCTTCTGGTGTGCCAGCCACTCCTCCCAGTTTAGTATCATCAGCGAACTTGCTGAGGGCACACTCAGTTCCCTCATCCAGGTCCATGATGAAAATATTAAACACCACCGGTCCCAGCACCGACCCTTGAGGGACTCCACTACTTACAGACCTCCAGCTAGATTCTGCCCCATTGACCACAACTCTCCACCTTCTTCCTTTCAACCAGTTCTTGATCCACCTCACTACCTGATCATCAAGCCCACACTTCCTTAGCTTATCTATGAGGATGCTGTGGGAGACAGTATCAAATGCCTTACTGATATCAAGAAAAAACACATCTACCACTCTCCCATCATCCAACCACCTAGTTACCTCCTCATAGAAGGCTATAAGGTTGGTCAAACATGACCTCCCCTTGGTAAAACCATGTTAGCTGCTCTTAATGATCCCCTTACCTTTGATATGTCTAGAGATGGTGTCAAGAACAAGTTGTTCCATCACCTTTCCAGGGATGGAGGTAAGGCTGACCGGTCTATAATTACCCAGGTCCTCCTTCTTGCCCTTCTTATAGACTGGCATGACATTCACCATCCTCCAATCCTCAGACACCTCTCCCATTTCTCACGACTTCCCAAAGATGACGGAGAGCAGCCTAGCAATGACCTCCGCCAGCTCCCTCAGCACCCATGGGTGTATTCCATCCAGGCCCATCGATTTATAGATGTCCAGATTGCTTAACTGATCCCTAACCCAATCCTCACCTACCAAAGCAAACTCCTCCTTTTTCCTGACTCCTTCTGGGGCTATAGGAATCTGGGGTCCTGGGAAGAGTCCACAGGAGTAAAGACAGAGGCAAAGAAGGCATTTAGCACCTCCGCCTTCTTTATATTCTCTGTCCCCAAGGCACCCACTTCATTCACCAGTGGGCCTATATTGCCTCTTGTGTTAGTTTTACCTGCTATGTATTTGAAGAAGCCTTTTCTATTGTCCTTAACCCGACTCACAAGATTAAGTTCCAAGGAGGCCTTAGCCGTCCTAATTGCCTCCCTACATCCTCTAACAACTGTCCTATATTCCTCCCAAGTGGTCAGCCCCTCCTTCTATAATTCATAGATTCTCTTTTTCCACCTGAGTTTGCCCAGCAGTTCCTTGTTCAACCATGCCAGTCTCCTGGCTCCCTTACTTGATTTCCTACCCATTGGGATGCTCTGATCCTGAGCTTGGAAGAAGTGGTCCTTGAATGCTGACCAACTATCTTGTGCCCCTTTACCACCTAGTACCCTTTCCCATGAGACTTCCCTTAGCAATTGATTGAAGAGACCAAAGTTGGCCCTTCAGAAATCCCGAAATGCAGCCTTGCTAGGTATTCTATTCCTCTCACACAGGATATTAAACTCCACCATCTCATGGTCACTGCAGCCAAGGCTGCCATTGACCATCACCGCTTCAACCAGACCCTCCTTGTTGGTGAGCACTAGATCCAGCAGCGCTCCTCTCCTAGTTGGTTTGTCCACCATTTGCATTAAGAAGTTATCATCAATGCACTGGAGGAACCTCCTAGACTGTGAATGATTGGCCATGTAAGTCTTCCAGCAAATATCAGGGTAGTTAAAATCCCCCATGAGGACCAAGGCATGCAGTCATGAGGCTGTTTTCAGCTGCCTGTAGAAAGCCTCATCAACTCCTTTGTCCTGATAAGGAGCTCTATAATAGACCCCTACAACTGTATCACCAGTACCAGCCTGCCCCTTAATTCGTACCCACAGACTTTCCACTTGCTCCTCATCTACCCCTGGACAGAACTCAACACATTCTTGTCGCTTTCTCACATAAAGAGTGACTCTACCACCTTGCTTTGCGGACCTATCTTTCCCAAAAAGGACATAGCCATCCATGACCACATTCCAGCCATGCGAACTGTCCCACCATGTCTCTGTAATTGCCACCAGATCATAACCTTTAGACTGCACACAGACTTCTAACCCCTCCTGTTTATTCCCCATGCTGCGTGCATTGGTGTACAGGCATTTCAGGGAGCAAGCAGTGCACTCTAATGGCACCCTTGGGAGGCAGGAGGCCTTCTGGTCTACATTAATACTAGAACAACACCCCACTGGTTCAATCCCAGCTACAACCCCCTCCCACTTTGAATCTAACCTAAAGCTCTCTGAGTGAGCTCCGCTAACTCTTTCCCTAGTACCCTTTTTCCCCTGCAGGATAGGGTCTAAACAACTATCCAATCCCTCAAATGAAACAATAGATTGAGAGTCCTCCCTGGTCAGCCATCCTGAAAGCCCCAGCATGTTTCTCTTGGGCTTGTCCCTAACAGGCCCAGTTATCTCCCCTTCCCCCTTCATATCAAGTTTAAAGCCCTGTCAATGAGCCCTGCTAACTCCTGCCCCAAAAACCTTTTCCCTCTCTGGGACTGCTGTATCCCACCTGCCACCAGAAAATCAGGTGTCTCATATAGCAGCCCATGATTGGAAAAGCCAAACCCCTGCCTTTGACACCAGTCATGTAGCCGTNTCAGGTGTCTCATATAGCAGCCCATGATTGGAAAAGCCAAACCCCTGCCTTTGACACCAGTCATGTAGCCGTACATTAATCTGCACACTCTTCCTATTTATCCCTTTGTCCTTGCTCATAACAGGTATGGAGGCAAACACCACTTGCGCTCCAGACCCTCTAACTAGATGCCCCAGAGCCCTGAAGTCTCTCTTCATTGCCCTTGCACCCCTTGTAATAATTTCATCACCGCCAACCTGAAGTACCAGCAGTGAATAGTAGTCAGAGATCAGAGAGTTTCCTTTTATCATCTTTAATCTTAGCTCCAGGTAGGCAGCAGACCTCCTTGTGGGATGGATCTGGTTGACAAATGGGCCCTTCTGTTCCCCTCAGAAGGGAGTCACACACCACAGTTACTCTTCTTTCTTTCTTCTGTGTCTTTGTTTCCTCTCTTCTTCCTCATTGGCAGAGCATAAGACTGAAAGGGTCCTTAGTCAGAATAAACATTACTTTAGCAACAACTAAAAATATCAATGTGTTATCAGCATTGTTCTTAGACTAAAACTGAAAACATAACACTGCACCAGCGACTACAGAGCAGAAAAATGACTGCTACAGCTTAAATCAGGACAATAATGCAACCCTAAAATAGTAGATTTCTTTTTCTTGTATTTTTAGCATTCAGGTATTTCTTCTATGTTAGACAAAGCATACAGTAAATGACTAAACACAGATAACCAGGAAACCCAGTTGGGCCACTTATGCACACAATGGGAAAGACTTTCTCAGAAGCTCTTCTCTGAGCTTAGAGAGGTTGCAAGATCTACAAAGGCAACTGATTGATGCCTTTACAACCAGAGATGGACACAACCTTCAAAGAAACAAAATCTGAATTTTACAGATTTCTAGGCAGGGTCCCGAGGTGTCAGCTTGCCCAGCTGAAAGAAAGAAATCTACTATTTACACTTCCAGCATCACTAAGTAGCTAACCACCTAGAATTTTCTAAATGCCTATGCTCAAAAGGAGATCCACAGGTGCAGTGGCTTCTTTAAGCTTCTTACTGATTGCAGCAAAAGAGCAAGAAAAAATATTACAAAGTTCATATGACAAACACAGCGAAACAGCTTATGTGTATAATATATAATAATGCTTGAAGAAAATACCATGAGTATTTCAGAGATTAGTTGCAAAAGGGAAAATGAAAAACATATTAGAGAACACTCCAGTATGAAGACTGTTAAGCAGACGCACAACTCACCAGCTTTTTAGAAGTGTATGTCAGATACAGTGAAGATCTGAAGAGACATACCATGCATAACCAGAGACTGGGAACTAACAATATGAGATGAGAACAGACTATTAAATATAGTTGGAAGATTTCCAAATGGCTATTAATGTAGACTCAATTCAAATGCCTGTATTACCCTGTTCATCATCACTTCTATCTCAAGCTAAAGAAGGTACTCAAGTGATTAAGCTCTAACTTCTTGGTTGCTGAATGCTGACTGTATTTTTATCATCAACTCCACATTTCTCTGGAATGTCACAACTTCAGCTCTAAGCCATCCCCTTTAGTGCAAAGAAATCTTGAACTAAAGGCTAGCAAAGCTGAAACCCAGCATGTTCCTAAAATAGAATAAAATGCTTAGGAGATATCTTTGACTGTACAACAGTGTCCAAAATAAATAGTTATTAAAATGAAATACAGTTATGCTTCCTAAGAAAATGGTAATCAAATAAATAACTATGATTAATCTACTGTCATACTGTATAATCCTAAAACTAGCCAGATTTGGAGAGAACATCTATCCAGGTGATCCAAGAGCTACATGTGCTTAACATATGTGACTGAAATCAAGATCCTACATCAACACCCGGGAAAAACCCTACACAAAACCCAACCTACAAGGGCCTAACCAAATCATTACTTACTAGAAGAGATCAACACTCCTTTGGAAGAGTTTCCTGAGGGAATTCCTAAGCATCCTAATGTTGCTGCAGAAGAGTTTGGCTAATTCTTGTAAGAGGATTGATTGTTTTCAAAGATGGACTCAAACAAATGTAACCAAAAGCAGCATAAAGAAAATGTCCCTTACATCTCTGCTTCTAAAAATGTGCAACCTATAAGCTGAACAGTCTCCCTTAAAAGCAAACTAAGAACCGCCACAATTAAATAAAACAGCATACCTTCAACTCCTCTCACTAACATGAAGAGCACAGTATTATCAACATTCTCTTATTCATCCCTTCTTACACAATAAAAAATTGAACAGGGATTAAGTCCTTTTAAATATATGCTGGTCCCAGTTAATATTAACAGACTAACATCAGCATCAAATTTTCAAATTAACAAAGAAATATTTTCACTGGACATTTACATTTGTGAAATTACCTTTTTCCCAGGGCAGGCTTTTTAACAAGCATCCTAAATTAAAAATTTTTTTTAGAAAAAGAAGAAAAGTCAAAGTTATTTAAAAAGCCCATTCTGATACTGGTCAAGTGTATTTTTTTAAGTTGAATCATAATTACTACTGCACTCAAAATGGGAATAAATGTATACTTAAAACATCAAAAGAAGGAACTAAACTTCTAAACTGCATAGCTGAAAAAAAGCTAAATTAAGTACTTCCAGTGACCCACAGGCCTGTTTCAATAGTTTTATATATTTCATCTAGAATTTTTATTTCTTGTACCAACTGGGAAAGGTATCCGCCTTCAACTGAAAGCTGTTTCTTCAGCCTCACAAAGCTTTCTTCAAGAATAGGAAACCAGGTTTATATATCAGTTACTGTTACTAGGCATTATGAACACATTATTACATGTTAAAGTGCTGGACCTAACAAAATTTAAGAGAACTCTCCAGATGCATGTTAACAAATCCTAACACCATAATTCACATGGAGAAACTATCCATATCTGTATTTAAGTGTGGACATAAAGAAGAAAACTGTCATGTCACCTACCCAAATGTAAACCTAGTGCTTGTAGAGTGAAGATGTACAGCTAGTAAAGCTGTAGTTCTGGGATTTTATTAAGCATTATAACTATTTCCACTAAGTCAACTGTGTAATAGAGCAATACTAGGTTAACAGCACCTATATCTCAGTGTGTGTTTGTTAAATACAGCGATTCACACAATAAGTTATTAATCAAATAGCTAGCTCTACCAGTTACAAGGACGTAAGTTGAATGCTGTAATAATTAACACACCCACACATTCTCTTACCTTAACCCATGAGTAAAAATTAGCTTAAATCTCTTTCAGAAGCTTTTTTTTTTTTTTTTAGCCTTCCCTTTGAATGCTAATATCACAAAATCTCTTTCATTAACATTTTGAGAATGAGATCACATTTTTCAGTCTCACACATGGGTCACAGATTCCCACAGATGCAATCTATATCAAGCCTAACTGTTGTACAGAGAACTGGGAAAGTACTACAGCCAGTCATTAGCAAAGTTACCCAGTAATAAGTGTAAGGAGTTTGGGGTTGGTTTTTTTTGCTTAGAAAAATGAGAAATAAAAAAAAAAAGTCTATTCTTGCCATGAGTATTTTTGTTTACAGTCTTAAAGACAGTCTTTAAAATACAGTACATGATAGCAGTTAGTGATCACAAAGGAAGAAACTAAAGCAGATGATATAGGTAACTGGCTGCCGTGGTTTAAACCCAACCAACCACACAGCTCATTCACTCACTCAACCCCCCTTTCTTACCCTCCCCTGCTTCCAGAGAGATGGGGGGAGAA
>NDXB01018185.1:0-103188 GCA_002631895.1 Agapornis roseicollis
AATCTCCTCTTTGCCCAACCTGTAGCTGTGCCTGGGATTGCTCCGACCCAGCTGTAGGATCTTAACACTATGGAGTTAGCTACAGAAGGAAGCTCTGCGACATTCAGAGCGGCCATCTTCCCTCTTCTCTTTGTGTGCCCCTGGCTCAATTTCACTAAACCCCCTGTCATTGCGGCACAAGGATGACCACGAGCTAAAGCCCAGAAAGAATGCGAAAAGCTTGTGGTGGGAGACACGGAAACAAGGCATGGCAGCTTTTATGCATGGAAAAGCAAAGAGGCCTTTCAAAATTCCGACCAGATTAGACATGTTATGTGGTAATCTCCTATTTAGTATGAACCTGAAACAAATCAGCCCAACAAAGGATTTTTCTGAATACAACATGCCTTTCCAGCCACATTAAAACCAAACATGGGGAGGAATTTGCTGATCTGTAATCATTCCTTCCTAGTGATTTTGGATACGCTTACAATGATTGAGGATGAAGACACAGGTGCACTAGAAGCAGTGGAGGGGCTTGCATAGTCTCTGGTATACTGGTGCTCTCCCAGAGGCCCTGAGCTGCTGAGTAATATATTAACCCGCCTCCCTAATGAGATTTTAGCACAGTAACCATAAAAACTCAAGCTCCAATGAACCAAAACCATTTCAAATAACTAAATGCCTTCAAAGGAAGAATTTGTGGCTTTCCTACAAAAGTGGAAAATCCCAAAGTTACAGATGAGTTTTTAAATATACCAGCTTAGAGCTTCAGCCCTATAACCCCTGTCTCCACATCCCAATGCACTGTGAGCTGGGAAAGCAGGGAGCACACTGAAAGGTATCACACCCCCACACCACTCTCCATCTGAAAGGACCCTGTGGTACACAACAAAAGGTGCAACCCCACCATATATCAGTGCAGCTCCGCTCTGCCACAGACTCCCTGGATGCAGCACAAAAATGCTGGCAAGATCCACCTGCAAATGCAATGCTTTGCAGCAGGAAGAAGTGGATAGCAGGGCACTGCTGCAAAATCCCCACTGCCAGGTGATCCAGAAACCCAAAACAACTTCCCAGGAGAATTAGGGAATTCAGTTCATTTACAGCCACAGATGACTTAGCAAAAACTTGTCTCTTTCCCCAACAAAGAAGAAAGCACTCATAAGATGTGAATATCCTTAAAATCCAGGAAACGAAGAATGGGACAAAAAACCTGACACAACCTTAGCCACTTGCTAACTAAAAAGCACAGTCCAGAAGAGTTTCTTGTAAAATGAGATCAGATGTGAACTATGCTCTCTGGTATCTAAAAGAGTTGGGAGCATTTGAATTTAAGGCAGTTGTATCAGGAGAAGATGAGCCAATGTCACTGATAACAGGAGTCTGCCATCCCCCAGAAGGTTTTCCTCTAAACCCTTGTTTCTGCTTTATTCTGGCAGTGGATAAAAATACCCAAACAAACCACCCTCAATCTAAAGTATTTCTGGCAAAGCCTCAACAGTTGAATTTGGATGGAATGAGACAACAGATGTGATTGATGCTTCTTGACTTAAAATTATCCCGTGGGAACTTGACACCCCTTCCTTTGCAGCACAGTTGTATCTTTCTGGGGCACTGAGGCACCAGCAAAGCAAAATCACTGCTGGGGCAAAGTGGCAGGAATTTGGGTGGTGACCTTGCCCCTGGGGCTGTCAGTCTCCACAAGAGGCTGGCAACCACTTTCCTAAGTCAATCAGCCCATTTTTAAGCCCTGTGGAGAGCCAAGAAACCAGGTACCTCCCACCAGGAGAGAACTGAGAGCACAGGAACACAAGAGGCTAGCTCAGACTCTTAATCTCAGCGTTGTGGGTTTGAGCCCCACGTTGGGCACCAAAAAGAACTGTTGTGGTTTAAGCCTAGCCAGTAACTCAGAACCACGCAACTGCTTGCTCACTTCCCCCCTTTTTCCTACCGCCTGCTCCTGACAATGGGGAAGGAAAATGGAAAGAATGTAACTCCCATGGGTTGAGATAAGAACAGTCCAGTAACTAAGGTATAACACAAACCACTGCTGCTACCACCAATGATAATAATGATGAGAGAAATAACAAGGGAAGAGAATACAACTGCTCACCACCTGCTGACCGATACCCAGCCTGACCTGAGCAGTGATCTAGCCCTTCCGGGTAACTGCCCCCAGTTTATATACTGGGCATGACGTGCTGTGGTATGGAATATCCCTTTGGTTAGTTTGGGTCAGGTGTCCTGTCACTGCTTCCTCCCAGCTTCCCATGCCCCTCTTTGCTGGCAGAGCATGGGACTGAAGTCCTTGATCAGACTAAACATCACTTAGTAATATCTAAAAACATCAGTGTTACCAGAGCTGTTCCCAGGCTGAAAGTCAAAAACACAGCACTGCACCAGCTACTAAGAGGGAGAAAAATGACTGCTACTGCTGAACTCAGGACAAATATAGACAAAGCCTTGACTGACAACAGCATAATAACCTGGGCATCCCAACTCTGCTGGAATAAGTATCAGGGACTTCAAACCATAAGGCCTTTGGGCTGTAATGAGGCAACAGTACAAAGCAGCATTTCCAGCAGTCATGACATGTTCCTTGAAGCAGGTATTTGCTCATAGCTAATGATAAGAGAGACTTGAAGTTATTTCTCCTTTCTTGAGCTGGTTAGGCAACAAGTCCGTGCCTGGTAATTTTCATCTCAGAGAGATCATCATGCCAAAATTCCTGCTAGGTTTTTGATGAGGGTTGGTGCTTGGAGATTGTCTTTCTGCCTGGCTTGAGCTAAGCCATGCAACTATAATTCTTTATGCCAGCTGGTTTTGCATGCCAGTGGGTACCATGGTCCTCCTGGCCCAGGTCCTAGCTGTCCATGAACAGCCTCAGTGTGTGCACTGATAAATTAATCTCAGTGAAGCCATTAACTCACTGAGAGGCATTTCTGAACATCTGTGCACAGCTGGGCAGCATCCATGACTGTACCTGCCCCACCATCAAGACTCTGCTATGTGTACTGGCCTGCCCCACCTGAGAGAGCTGGCAGCAAACCCAAGCACAGCTATGCACATTCATAGGCAGAGAGCAAAGGGCCAATCCATTTAAAGACAATGCTGGAAAACTTCACAGCTCCATCTCCTGCCTGGCTTCAGCACCAGGATTAGCTACAAAGAGGCTGCTGGGGTAGAGATGGGATGCAGGCAGTGGCTCCCTGGCAGGGATCCAACCCAGATCCAGTTGTGAATGCAAGTTTGAAGCCACAGCACAAGCCCAGTCAGGAGGGAGCACCACTACATCACTGCCTGCTTCCCCAGTGCAAACACAGGCAGCTGACATTGCTGACACAGCACCGGCAGCAGGTAGACAGCCTCAAGGAGTCAGGAATCAAGGAGGGTGCCTTTTTCCAGCTGTTCCAAATGATCCCCACTCCCGGAAGGACTGCCTGGATCCCTGCACCTGCCAAGTGCAGGTATTGCAAGGGTTATTTCAGTCCTCTCAAGCTCTTATCAACTGTGTCTTTCTTGGCCCTCCAGCAGGAAGTTTTGGCTGCAAAGGAAATACCTTTTCTGCATGGCTTCACTATTTTTGTACAAAGAACACAGGCATCGGATCTGAGAGGTCTGGGAAACAAGCAACAGAAAAAGACTCCCAAGGACAAGGTCAAGGCGAATTATGTAGGGCCAAGGACTGGCTCCTTCCTTCTGCTATTTAACAATAATTAAGCATCCAAGTTTTTCCTAGTCAGTGAGCAGCATCTCTTAGCAAGCAAAAACTGCTGAGTATTGCATAGAAAACCCTGCAATAAGCACAGTGATGGATATGTAAAGCTCAACTGGACATGCATTTGGTCAGCTTTGTCAGATACTATTTTAATAAACTTTTATCCCATTTGAAATACATCTATGGTGTAAAGATGCATGTCTGAAGGAGTAGCTTGCATCTGAAGCCCTATGCCACCAAGTGCTTTATTTCCAGGTGCCTTTACTGATGCCCATACGGTGTTGCCCATGACAGATCAATAGGACTGCCCCTCCTAGCAGGTATACGTCCTTCAGACCCTCTGAATACCTGGTACATATGGGACAGAGAAGGAGACAAGGCAAGAGAGAGGGTATGAAATGCAGCCCCAGTTAACCAAGTAATAGGAGCCTAAATCTTTTAATTGCTTCTGGCCAATCCCTGTCTCAAGCATGTATTTCAAGGCAGAAGAAGAGGTGGCTGCGATTAAGCCTCATGCCCACCTTGCCTGGGAGGTGAGGTTTGAGCAGACAGTGACAGGAATCAAGAATGGGATAAACTGGCAGTGTTTGCCCCATTTGCATCTGTCTGGGTCCTGCCTCCTGTCCTGCCACCCCCAGCTTACCATAGCACTAGGGTAGGTGAGGAGGAGCATCTATCAGTAAGCTGTTCCCAGATGTGTTCCCTTCTTCCGCTGGATGCCCCATCTCCAGCTGCCGCCCTTCCTGCTGATGACAGCAAAGGCCAACAAACAGACACAGCTCTGCATTTCCTTTCCTGAGGACCAGCTTTCAAATAGGATGTGCAAAACAAGCCTTCCCTCTCGAGCTCCACTTGAAAAACACAAAAACACAGGACTCACTGCTGGAAACATGTTTTTTCTGGATCTCTTCTCAGACTTGGGAGGCTGCTTGCTCTTGGATCCAAAAACACAGTCCAGCAAGTGCATGCAGACCCCTCAAAGCCCATATGCCATAAGCAAGAAATCCCAGTCCCCTATCCCCCAAGGACTTCTTTCTGTGTAAGAGCTGTCACACAAATGATCATGCCTATTTGTGGTCTCCCTGTGCCGGATCCCACTTAAAACAGTGCCTCGAGGTAACATCCGATTGTGGTTGGAAATAGCAAAAGCCAGAACTTTGACTCCCACACATCTAGGTTCTTTCATAAACCCAGAAGAGTGCTGTCTGCTATCTGGAGAGATACTGAAGGAGGCTCTCCCCTGCGGGGCTGATGCGATGGATGCTCTCTCCAGCCATTGTTTCAAAATGCATGTGGAGATTACAAGGTCCCTCCCCTCCCCACCCAACAGTCCTCACTGCCAGGAGGCCCTGAGGGCTACACAAATACTTCCAGATGTCTACATGTGTGTGGGCTGAATCCCTGCCTCAACTGCAGCCATGGAGTGATGCGTATCACCAGAAGGTCCATGGCACCAGGATGGTTCACTCAGCTGAGGGAAGCTGAGTCAGTTCTGACACTGCTCCTGACGTCCCTGCTGCTCCCTTCCCGGAGATGTTGGGTCAGAACAGTCCCAGCAACAGCAGCCAAAAGAAGAGCTGACTGACAGACGAAGGGACTTTGTGCCAGTGGCTTGGCACCACATGCTCAGCAAGGTTCTTAAACAACAGGCAACAGCCTGCAAAGGAGCATTGCTGTGCATCTGCACCCCAAAGGGACCTTCTCCAAGGAAGGGACACAGTTTGTGCGGGGAGTGGCCGTCCCACACTGTGACCACCTTCAGAGCAGCTGCTGTTGTGATGACCACAGGATGGAGAAAGTCTCGGGGGAGCTGTTTGAGGCTGGTGGGTTGGTGGTCTCCTACCATCCTGCCTAGTGGCTTGTGTTTGCATTGATCACATTAAACTCTGTCTCCACAGCCTGGGCAAGGCCCCATCAGGCCAAGCCAGCACATAGCCTGGGGTGAACACAGGCAAGGGCAGCCAAGGGCTGTGGCAGTAGCTTACAATATGAGTATCAATATCATAGAATCATAGAATAGTTTGGGTTGGAAAGGGCCTTAAGATCATCAAGTTCCAACCCCCCCTGCTATGGGCAGGGACACCTCACACTAAAGCATGTCACCCAAGGCTTCGTCCAACCTGGCCTTGAACACTGCCAGGGATGGAGCATTCACAACTTCCCTGGGCAACCCATTCCAGTGCCTCACCACCCTCACAGGAAAGAATTTCTTCCTTATATCCAATCTAAATTTCCCCTGTTCAAGTTTGAACCCGTTACCCCTTGTCCTGTCACTGCAGTCCCTAATGAAGAGCCCCTCCCCAGCATCCTTGTAGGCCCCCTTCAGATACTGGAAGGCTGCTATGAGGTCTCCACACAGCCTTCTCTTCCCCAGGCTGAACAGCCCCAACTTTCTCAGCCTGTCTTCATATGGGAGATGCTCCAGTCCCCTGATCATCCTCGTGGCCCTCCTCTGGACTTGTTCCAACAGCTCCATGTCCTTTTTATGAAATATACCTCTTTTGCCACAAACTCCCAGGTGGCTTTGGGTGAGACAAGTGAGAACACAGCCCTCTTCTCAACTACATGTCTGAAGTGTGACCTCAGGCATCCCTCAAACACATCTGCTTACTTGGGCTGGCTGGCAGGAACACCACACCAAAACCAGCAAGATGCCACCCTGCTACCCAAGCAGCACTCATTTTTGGGGCTGCTGGGAGCAGCTCCTGGGGCAACTGGGCAGGAAAGACTCCTTCCAAATGCTAGCCAGAGGTCTGGCTGGTTTCATCCCACAGCAGCCTGAGAGCTGAAGCTCCTTCCCTCCAGGACAATAGTCCTGACTAATATATAAGCCTATGTTTTGCACAAGATTTGTGAAAACCCACGCAAGGCATTTAATGGGCAACATCATAGAATAATAGAGTCACAGAATCAGCTGGATTGGAAAAGACCTTTAAGATCATCAAGTCCAACCATTACCCCAGGATGGCCAAGTTCATCACTAAACCGTTATCACCTGAGGGTCTCACCTACACGGCTTTTTTAACAGTTTCAGGGACAGTGACTCCATCACTCCCCTGGGCAGCCTGTTCCAATGCCGGAGCACCCCCT
Organism: Agapornis roseicollis; assembly: GCA_002631895.1. Taxonomy (NCBI): domain Eukaryota; kingdom Metazoa; phylum Chordata; class Aves; order Psittaciformes; family Psittacidae; genus Agapornis; species Agapornis roseicollis. The sequence goes on from NDXB01018185.1 coordinate 6,791, forward strand.
CTGTGAAGAAGGTTTTCCTAAGCTTCCCTGGCACAACTTGACCTCTCGTCCTATCACTTGTTTCTTGGGAGAAGAGACCAACCCCCACCCCACTACAACCTCCTTTCAGATAGCTGCAGAGAGCGATAAGGTCCCCACTGAGCCTTATCTTCTCCAGACTAAACACCCTCAGCCACTCCTCATCGGACTTACAATCAAAGTGCACAGCCCAATCTTTACCCAGCCTTTCATACTTTCCTTAGGAGTCCCAGAAACATATTTTTCAATACATATTTAGCCTCAGTTATGTGAAGATAGAGAAGGAGGAGGTTCTGACCCTACACATACTGTGTTTATGGAAACATTCCTCCACCAAAACAGCATTAGCGCTGCAATAATAATGCCCTTGAGACGTTTGGTAAGTAGCTTGTGTTTCATATCCCATCCTCTTTCCCCTCTTTGCTCCCAGCAAAAACCACTCTCAGAAGCCAGGATTTCTAGTAAAGACTCTGTAGCAGCACAATTTCATCTTCGAGCACCACCCCTAAGCAAAAGCTTGGCAAGATTCGAGCTCCTGTTGGAAATGCTGCAAGTACAAACGGCCATGTGCAGCTTACAGGGAAGTCACTGCTTGCTTTCATTTTGAACCAAAAGCAAGACAGCGAATGTTGGCTCCGCATTTATGTGGCTTCCACATCCATTTTAATCATTCCCTTTCCTCAGGAAGACTGCAAACTGTCTCCTGGAGGGTTCAACCCCTTAGTCCCGTGTCACAGCATCCCAAATCGCAATCTGCAGACAAAGTACGCAAAAGAAGGCAGCGTAGTTCCAGCACAGCTGGAAGCCAAGAGAGAGTGGCAAAGTTTCTCTGAGGCTGGTCTAAAGCCTCACTCCAAGTTTAGCCAGCAGCACTTCAGCACTCGGGACTCTCAAGTCCATTTAAGGTGGTTCTGAAATCACCGTGACTGTATAGATAAGCATCCCGACGGGACACAACAGTGCGAAGAGCGCTCGGGACCGGCTTTTCCACCGTCAAGTCCGTCAGCGCGGACACCTTCCCTCCCTCCCGGCTCCCTTTCCCGCGGCCGTCCGCACCTTGCTCGCAGGCTCCCTTGCTGCGCTGGCTGATGGCAGGCTCGCCCCGGCTCTGGGCGCGCAGGCTGGCGGCGCGGAGCTGGCACCCGCTGCTGTAGGTGAGCCCGTCGCTGCCGCACACCGGGTAGCGGCTCTTGCAGAGGCACACGCCGGGCGGGCCGCCGGCAGAGGAGAAAAGGGGTCCCGGCGCCGGGCCGCCCTTGGCTTTGCGGCGCTGCCGGCTCTTCACGCACTCGAGGCCGAGGGCGCAGCGTCCCCCCGCAGCGCCGCCGCCGCCGCACGCCTCGCCCTCGCCGCGCCCGCACTGCCAGCAGCAGCCGCAGGCGTCCCGCACCCGGCCCAGCGGGCAGCCCCGCGGCGGCAGCGCCGGGCACTGCGCCGGCTCGCACGGCCCGCAGCCCCCCGCCGCCGCAGCCGCGGGGGCCGGCACCGCCAGCAGCAGCAGCAGCGGCAGCAGCAGCAGCGCGGAGGGCGACATGGCGACACAGCACGGCACGGCGCCGGCAGCCCCCGCAGGCGCGTAAACCGCGGCGGGGAAACCCCTCCCCGGCCCGGCCCCGGCCGTGGTGACGGCCCCCGCCATGGCGGGGGGGCCTCCCCGCACCGCAGACCTCTGCCCCGGCCCGTTCGTGTGGTGCCCCGGCTGCCCCTCAGCCCCGGCATCACGCCGGTCCCTCCACCTGCGCTTACCACGGGCCGTGCTCGGCTCGCTGCCGTCGGTCTGTCAGGTTTCCTTGTACGTAGTCGGGACAGCGTTGTTGCTCTCTGCCTTCCTTCGCCTTGGCTTGCGGCACCTACCCCAGCATGGCTTTCGAGGTGTCCCCGAGGAACAGGGAGATGTTGCCATCGGCAGAAACTGAGAACATTCTTCAGGCAGTGCTGGGTGATGATGCTTGAGCCTGTCAGGACGCTAACTTTAAAATGCAACAACTCCCAAAGCATCGTGGTGCTGGCAAACCCCTTCCGTGGTGGGGTGGCACAGAGTGCTCTTTTCTGCCCTTTCACTCCTTCCCCCTCTCGGGCCTGGCAGGGCTTCACCTCGAGTGTGTGTGAGCTTCACCTCGAGCGGGGCAGTTCAGGTCAAGGCAAGGCTCAGCGTGCACTGCTTTGGCACTCTGGGGTGGAGAAGTGTGGAGGTAGTCAGTGTCCTTCACTGTGAACTGCACAGTATGGGTTGCCAGCATCCAAGTCCTACTGAGTGGCCCCTGAGTCACCATGTATCTGGCTGGGAGAGGCTGCGAACTCTCCATGAACCCAAATCTGCTCTGGAGGGATGGATCTGCTCATGTTTGTCCAGCTGCCACGACTGTGAGAATGGGCTGCTGCTGCATGCTTCCTCATCTTTCTCTGCCTACCATGGGACATTCCTCCTGGGCATCATGGCACCTGCATAAATCCTTGATTTCATTCCCCTCACCCTGGAAGTGTTCCATGCTTTTCTCCTTGGAGAAGGGCTGCCTTCATGAGCAAGAACTATGCCATGCTCTAGGCATTTGACACATGGGGGTTTTGATTTGGTTTTTGTCTGGCTAAGTCACTATAGAAGTGATGAAAAGGGGTGAAATGACTGAAGTAGGGACAGACACATCTGCCAAACCCAGCTCTACTACAGAAACCACGCAGTTCACCTCTTTCCTCTGCTTACCAGGTATCTCCTTCACGGGCTCCCAGATTCCTATTGCTCAGGCTCTTGGAAGCCCTGGTACCTCCTGGGCCGAGAACCACAGGGTGTTTCAGGAACCTCTAGTAGCTTACCAGGGCAAGCCTTTCTGACACAAAGTCGCTGTCAGTAGTGTGCTTGGCAGGAAGAAAAATGTAGCTCTGAAGGAGAAGACACCAACGCATTTCCTTTCTTCCCTTTGAATCTCAATTTCTGTGCCAAAGAAGGAGGCGAGTGCCCTTTCCTCTGCTTGGAGCAGATTTTCCTCCCAAGGAGGTGTTGGCTCTTACTTTGGTGCAGAAGGACCTCTAGTGTCTCTTCCTAACTCTAGCTCGGCTTTTCTTGATCTCCAGATCTTCCTATGAGCTGTGTAAGCAGTGGAGGTCCCTGTAGCGTTTGTAGAGAGGCTGCTGGGCAAGACAAGGCTGGGTTGCTCCTCCCTGGGGGTATTTAATCAATTCCTGTATGACCCAGGTTCATCTTGCTTTGCCTCTGTGGCTCCTACACATCATTTTCATTTCATCCCAGAGTTTTTGTGCACCGCAGGCTGCTCCATTCAAATCTATGACACTAAATGCTTCTGGTGTTTTAGTAGTGAATTTTCAGTAACATTTCAGTGAATGTCAATACAAATCTGTAGATTCCTGTTGTGCTTGAGTGCTCCACCCAAATCAATGCTTAGCATTCAGCAGCATAAAATTTTCTGTGGTGGATTGAATTTAATTCTTCTTGTAATGATTGGCTTCTGTAAGCAGCATAGAGTCACAGAATCATAGAACAGTTAGGGTTGGAAAAGACCTTAAGATCATCTAGTTCCAACCCCCCTGCCATGGGCAGGGACACCTCACACTAAACCATGTCACCCAAGGCTCTGTCCAACCTGGCCTGGAACACTGCCAGGGATGAAGCATTTGCCACTTCCCTGGACAACCCATTCCAGTGCCTCACCACCATTACAGTGAAGAACTTCTTCCTTGTACCTAACCTGAACTTTCTCTGTTTAAGTTTAAATCTATTATCCCTGGTCCTATCACAATAGTTGCTAATGAAGAGTCCCTCTCCAGCATCCTCGTAGACCCCTTTCAGATACTGGAAGGCTGTTATGAGATCTCCACACACACTTTTCCAGGGTGAACAGCCCCAGTGTTCTCAGCCATATATTTCTAATCCGTGCATTTCACCTGCTGTTGCCTTCACCCAGCCGAAGCAGCAGTGCCGGGAGCAGCGGGGTGGGTTCTGAGCTTACAGAAAGCTATGAAGAGGGACACAGGCGGGTGAATAGTGAAGTCAAACGGGTGCCTTTTCCGCATGGAACACAAAGGCACCCATCTGCCCGCTTTCGGGTTCTCCCTTTCCCCCCATCTCCAGTCAGCAGAGGGCAGGGAGCTCCGCGGAGCGCGCTCGGCGCTCCCCAGCTCCAGACCCTGAGATGCCGGGAATGCGGGACCACGCTCCTCCTCCCACTGCCGCGCACCCGCAAAGTTTCGGTTCCCGTTTCCCCGCCGGGGCGGGGCGTTCCCGGCTTTGCACCGCAGCGGCCCCGGCGCTGCTGAGCGAGGGGGCGATGGCGGCGGGACGGCGGCGGCGGCGGCGGCGGCGGCGGAGCGGGCGGCGGGGCCAGGCGAGCGGCCCCCCGCCGAGCACAGGAGGTACCGGCCGGCGGGAGCGGTGGGGCGGCGGTGGGAGCGGTGGGATGTTCCCCCTCGGGAAGTGTCTGAAGGTGTCCCAGGGAGCTGCCGACGGGAGGCTGGGGAGAAGGAGATCGTGCTGGAGAAAGGATGTGGGTTTCCCTCGCTGGTTGCATGTTGGGATTAAGCTGGGTAGGTGTGAGAAGGGTGAACTCTCTCCAGAGGTGTTAGGTATATTTAGGGGGGGAGCCTCTGATGATGACCACCTTTCACGCTTGGGCACCCTGGGTCTCAGAAACTTGTGCTGCCATAAGGCTACATGTGAGTGACTGAACAGATCTGGGGCCCCAAGCTCAGGAAAGCACCTGCAGCCCCTCAGCTGTAGACAAGAAGGGACTTCTTTCTGCTGTAAATGGTCAACGTGTGAGTTTTCCATCATTGCTTCTCCAGTGTCTTGTAAAACCCCTTGACCTTAAGGCATTCCATCCCAAGGCTGTGACAAACTTGGGTCAGTCAGATACCTCAGGAAGTGCTTTATTTCCCCAGGACACTTCTCAGCTGTGCAAAAGTAACTGTGTTTCTGTTAGCGTTCTGCTGATCGTCTTGGGAGCTGCTGGCACTGCAGCCTAAGAGAGGGATAAATATCTTTTAGTGATAGCCAGGAGGGCCCTCTGGCATGGAACCAAGCAGTGGGTAGGACACTGAAACCTCAGGAGGTCTGAAAAAATAAGTCTCACTTTTTCCTGAGGAGCAGAAGCTCATGGTGAGAGCAGTAGCACACAGAGACCTTGGGGAGGGGGCCAAGATGATTGAGGTGCCTGCTGTCTTAGCATGACCATCATGCCTGTCTGTATTTGTTGTGCAGAGCACATGCAGATGCAGAGGAAGGAGAAGGTGCAGTGCTCAAACCATGATGCAACACACAGGCTTGTTCTCTCCTCTGATGGGGAGCTCTCTGAACACTGGGCTGCAGCCTCAGCTGACTGCTCTAAGACAAGGTAAGAAGCTTTTGAGGGTGGAGGTAGGGGTGGTAACAGTCAGAAAATGTGCTTTGCTATTCCTAGAGGTAACATCCAAGAGACTGAGGACTGTTGTAGAGAGGGAACAAGAACACATCACATTCCTATTACCCCAGACCCAGCAAGAAGTGTACCGATTCTAAGGATAATACCAGGATTTGAGCTGCCTGGGATGCACATCAGATAGATTTATCTCATGTAGTAGGGATTGGTAGCACATACCAGATTAATGCGGATGGCTTGCAGACTGCATATGGCTTGGAAAACTGTGGGTGAAGGACCCAAGCACACCTGAACCTTGCCACCTTCTGATTAAGCTGTGTGGGTAACTGTCATCTAAAACAGGCATGGCAGCTTGCTGTGGGATTTTCTGTTAGCTTGCCCAGGGCTGAGGCCGATTCTCTTCCAGCTTCCCATGGTACAAACCACAATCAAATCAGTTAGCCTTGCTGCAGGAGGCCAGCATAAGAGCAGAGTGAAACAACTTACAGGTGACCTCTATTTTCCCATGTGACTCATGCAAAATGTGCTAGGGCTTGGTGAGCAGAGAATCTTTTTCTTTCGTCTCATGGCACAGCATCTATCGATTTTGTTTGTGTTTTTGTTTTTTTTTTTTTCCTTCTTTTATAGGCTTGTGAAAGAACTAGGAAACCATGGTGTTGTTCAAATAGCTTGTGGGGACCAGCACGCCATGGCTCTAACCAGAGGTAGCGTCTTTCAAGCACACTTTTCTTCCAAACAAGAGTAACACTATGGCCGACTTGCTCTCAGAAAGGAGTGCTTTAGCTACTCCTGTAGTTGGTGACACCACTACAGAGTAATGAGCAGTGGGCAGGGGACACAAGATGCACTGGCTGCCAGTACTGCTCTTTCCTCCCAGCACCCAAGGACCTGCAGTTCTGTCTCTCTCCAGTTCCCAAGCACTACTCCTCTGCAGAGGTGTGCTGTGGAGAGCAGATGTGTCCATCCCACTCTGCTGTCACCAGACCTGTTCATTCTTAGGCTGGAGACCCTCTTGGTTGGGAATTTCTTGCAAGTATGGTTTAGAGGTGGTAACATCCAGCCTTTAGTCTTGCTGTGCCGAGTCACATGGGCAGCATGGAGTGCCCCAGAGAGGTCAGAAGCAACACAGAGATTTGGCTACAGATGACGGTCTCATCTCAGAGCTAAGTCCCTAGAAACAGCACAGATTTTCACGCTCCCACTCCCAAGGTGCAAAGACTAAAGGGAAGCGGGTGAGGCTGAGCTGGTTTCTTTTGTTGTGTGTGTGAAGGAGGTGAGCTCTTCACGTGGGGCCAGAACACCCATGGACAGCTTGGAGTGGGGAGCCAAGCCACGCTCACCCCCCAGCCACAGCTGGTGGAAAGACTGAAGGGCATCCCACTCGCTCAGATTGCTGCTGGAGGAGCTCACAGCGCTGCCGTGTCACTCTCTGGAGCTGTATACTCCTGGGGGAAGAACGATTTTGGGCAGCTGGGCCTTGGAGACACACAAGGTAAGGAAAGACAGCAGTTGGAAGATGTTTTCCTGGTTAGTGAGGGGCTCCTCAGGGCTGTCAGGCACCTTTGAAGAAGCATGAACAACAAAGTCTTTTGAAGAAAGTATACCTGGATTAGTTCTATATTTCCTGATCAGGAAAGGCAACCAGGGACAAGGGATTTAGGGGATATGTTTTTACAAGAAAACTTCCAATTCGATCATTTTATGTGTCAAGCTGAATAGCATGGGCTCTTAAAACCATATGTCTCAGGTCTCTTTCCACTCCCATTCTCTCTCCAGGTAGTCCTGCATTAAATTAACTACTTTTATCCCTCTTTGCCTTTTTTAATTCTCTGTAAACACATGGTGAGAGAAGAATGAAAATCACCCATTGTCTGCAAACCTAGAAGGCAAGAGCAGAGTTGCCCTACCCAGACAGAACTTGAAGTCAGAGGGAGCTGAGTGAGTCCACACCCTTGAGGGTCAGACACTTCGAGGCCAAGAACCTTTTGGCAAGCAGAGGTGAAAGCGCTGCTTTTTGTTCCACATCAAATGTAAATGAAGATACTATGAAAAAGGCAGAACATTATGACAAAGAGTGTGTTATAGTGGAGGGCAGAAAACAACCCAAAACCAAGCAGTAAATACGTGAATTGCTGTAAGAGACCACTGAAAAGCACTAACAAACACACCCTCCCCCCCATCTTCTAAATCTTTCTTTGTGCTGAGATCCCCCTAGTACTCTTTCACTTTATCAGTGCTGTCTTCTTTCCAGATAGGGATTGCCCATCATACGTCAGAGCGTTTGAGCACTGGAAGGCTGTATTTATCTCCTGTGGGGCAGATCATACTGCAGCCCTCTCCAAGGTGAGTCTAAAGTCAGCAATCTGAGACCTCACCCTCCAAGAAAAGATACACTGCTAAAAGTCTGGAGAGATTAGGATGGCATTTAGCACTAGGATAGCAGGCACTCAGACCTGTTTCCATCTGAGTCTGAAGACGGTCCCCAGGGGATGCTCACTAAGCTATTGGGAAAACTGGCCTTTTCTCAGATTTCCCTCACCTGCATGCAAACATGGTGAATGGGAATCATGGGGAAAAGAGGTACAGTTCATCCTCAGTGCTTTTTGAAAATACTTTCTCTTTTATAGCATATTGGGAACTTCAGAACATGTGAACAGTAGCTAATTCACTAGGGTTTACTCATATGTGTAAAATTGTTCAGCAATAGGAAGCTATTCTTGGAGTTAAACTGCCTTTCTCAGGAGCTAAATGATTTGGACATTGCAGTGTATGATTAGGCTTGATGCAAAGTGAACTGTACCATATAGCAAACTATGTCTTACTTGTTTACACTCTTGGTGGTGACCGTTTGAATGCCGTTAATAATGTAATGACGCTGTTGTTCCTTCATCTTGTGTTGGTTGTTTCTTTATCTTCAAGGAGGGGTTGGTGTGCACCTTTGGAGCAGGAGGGGCTGGCCAGCTCGGTCACAACTCAACCCGAAATGAACTCATGCCTCGTGTGGTGGCTGAGGTGTGGGGAGCAAGAGTTTCACAGGTTGCCTGTGGAAGGTAGGGAAGTACCAATAAGGTGCCTTCTAAGGTCAAGGTCTAAGAGGAACCACTGGAGGGAAGTAGGGAGGGAGCCACCAGGGTGTTCAAATCCCTGTGTCCTGGTAGGTCAGCACTGTCAGAATACTGTCCATTTTTCAAGAGTAAGCCACCCTCCTGCCATCACCCCAGTGAAAGCAGAACCCTCAGCCCATGCCAAGCAAAGGGAGAGAGCTGCAAAAGCCACTAGAAGCTCTTGGATTTTTTATCTTTTAAGAAACAAAGGGTGTACTGGGCTCCAAAAGGCAAAAGACTGTCAAAAGCTTGCATTGGGAGAGTCATTGAATTCTCATCTGCTTTGACAAACTGGGGGTCCTTAGAAAGAACTGAAGAGTGGTGATAATTATCTGATTTCATTCTGCCTTTCTGGAATTAGGCCAGAAAAAGTTTCCTGTCAGCTTTCCTGGGCTTTGTATCAGGCTCAGCATCATAGACAGTGCACTTTTAAAAACAGGAGGGCATGAAGCTAGCAACGCATAGCACTTTATTTTTGTATCTGAAACCAGGGTAAATCACAGACATTAGCGGATAGTATAGGAAATTTGAGTCCATATGTTTCTTTATTGCTGAGTGTTTATGTAAGGAAGTGTTCTAAGACTTTAGTTAAAGGGATCCTATACTTGGATGTTAGGACTTTGAAAGACAAGCCTCGGCTATCCACTCTGACTAGTAGAATATTTTGTTCTGACTAGCCCAATGGTATTAGCTCATTATGACCATTTTCCTTTTTCTGAACAGACAGCACACCCTGGTCTATGTTCCCTCCTTGGACAAAGTCTATTCATTTGGCTCTGGTGAAGGACAGCTGGAAGATGAGATAGAGCCTAACCAGTTGATACCACTTCCCATCAAGATACCAGTGAATACTGGGAAATCCTGCGAGGGTAATGATGATTACAGATGTATACAATCTATATTAGTTTCAGTTCACTGTTCCGCATCTGTGCACCAAACTCTCTGAAGATAATGACTCTCTCTCCAAAACTTCCTTTGAAGTTCTTCTTTCTTTCACAGAAAACAGCACATCACAAAAAGTGATTGAAATTACTGCAGGAGGAAACCAAAGTATTGTCCTTTACAAGGAGGACCAGGTACAGGCATATTTGATCATGGTTTCTAACTTTACCATTGTTCACATTACTGCTGGAAACATTGGGATTTTCCATCCTGCTTTTAGCACTCCAAGTTCATATATATATCTCATGCAGTTCCTTCATGCTTACCCAGAAACTAACTTGTATTGCAATTATATATCTGTTATAGACATTCTGTATTATATATGTTATATATATTTATACATTGTATGTTATATATTATATGTTATATATTATGTTCTGTGTTGAATGTATCCCGTTCATGCTGGATGATCATTAATTTGTTCAAACTTAGACTGAAATCTTTTTGTAATGATTGGCTTCAAAAAAAACAATCCCATTTGCTAGACCTGTAATCTTGTCAATATTTCCATGCATTTCCCACAGAATGCCCATTTGGATGGAATTGCCACTCTACAGGATAAAGAAGTGGATGAATGGATTTCTAATTCCAGTTCACAACACTGGGAGAGTATAAAGCAGTAAGTCAGAAGCCTGGTGTTGGTTTTGGTTTGTTTTGCTTTTTTCCCTAATATGTGTTTTTCTCTAAAAATTACTATTCTTTGGGAACTGTTGTAGGAACTGCTGTTCAAGAATTTAGCTCAGACAAGATCTTGTACCAGCGCTTCTTATCTAGGTTTTACACAGGAAACACCAGATGTTGATAAGCAACAGCCCTTTAATAACCCTTCTGCAGGAACAGAGAGGACTTACTGCCTGGCTTCAGAAGCCTGTCCTCCTCTTGCAGGGAATGGTGAAGTTCATAAAGAACTGACAAGTTAAATCAGTGAGAGACTGGATCTGCAGGCCAAGGCCTTGTGCAAAAATTGTAACCCAGAGTACCCTAAATGCAATGTTTTGTGTGTGACAGCTTTTAAAATTAGCAATCCCTTCTTTAGTTACCCATTTTCAAAAGCACTGAGTGTGTACGATTGTGGGAAGCCTTACCCTTATGGCTGAGAGTTATGATTATGTAGTCTTGCTCTCAGATCTTACATGGGAGGTTATTTTGTTTGGACAAGTCTGGCTACAGCTGCTGATGTTGAGCATTTAAAAATCCTGGATCTTTGGATCTAAACTGTTTCCCTGACCACTCTTAGTATAGTTTGGATCATATAGAAAGTGGTTATTGAGAATGTGAGAGAGGGTTCATTGCAGATCTCAGTGGAAGGGCCTGACAGCAATCACTTGATAAAATAGCTGCTTTAATAAGAATAGAACTAGGGATACAGGTAGTGAGTAAGTCTAACATCTCTTCAGATGCTGGAAACCCAGCAAGTGCATACCCTGATGGATTTTCCCTCAATATGCTACAAAGGTCCCCTTTGTGGAGGCATTCCTCCCATGCCACAGTGCTTTTTATTGTGTATAACAAACAAAACCAGGTTATGTCCCAGTGTCAGGAAAAGATACCCCCATCATAACACCTGCCAGCATGCAACACAGGCTGGTGCGGGGCCCTTGAGCAGGTTCCCTTACAAGGTCCAGGAAAGCAGAGGTGGCTTGCTGAGGATAACTAACTAATGTCTTCTGCAATGCTGTCTAAGAAAAGCGGAGCTAGGAAAAGTTCTGTGTGGTCAGGTGCAGACGCACTCGTACACACGTTTCTTGTTCTTTCAGAATCAAAAACCTGAAGTTCAAAGGATTAATTTTGGTTTGTTTTCCACTCTCAGGAATATCAGACTGATCTTTTCATCTGAGGCTTGCATTAACGGGAGCTTCCTGGAGAAAAGGTAGTGTGCACTGATTTAGATGTAACAGAACATATTGGCTGCATGTAAACTAACCAGAAAGTGTTATTTTAGGGCTTAAATGTAGAGAAGATCAATCATATCTGAATTTGCAAGATGCAAGTCTATACTGTTTCAAAGCCAAAGCTAAAATTAAGGGGTTTATGCCTCCAGTCCTATTGAAATTTGCTACAGAAGCTAACATTCCAGCAGATTATCCTATACTGACAGTTTTTGAGCTGATGATAATACCTTTAGGCAATTTTACAGCTCCCAAAGGATCCATAATAGCTCTTTCTGTCATTCAAATGCAAGTCATTTTGGGATGAAATACAGGAAGCCTACCATTAACAGTGCACAGCCACACAAGAAAGGATATTAATCAGGTCACACCAGAGTGAGAATATCTTCTTAGAACAGATGAAATTACACCCACTGGACTTGGGACTGAACTGTCCAAGTACTTTCTGATGGTAGGATGCTTCACTATTCAGTCAGAAACGAAAACCGGCTTCTCACATCATTTGGTGGTCTCTTTTTTCCTTTGTGATAGAGACAAACATTTCAAAACTTCCAAAGAAGTCTCAGGTGTAGACATGTCACAAGTGCAACGTTTTTATGAGAAGATCAGCAAGAAGTGGAACATCTTCCAGGAGGTAAGGGTTTGGGATAAGGATTCTCCAGAGCTCTGGATTTGTGCATGAAGCTTGGGAATTTCATGCCAAACTAATTCATAAATGATTTTGGCAAAACATAATTGCATTTTTAACCCTTCTCTCTTTTGTTGTTGTTTTTTTCCTCTGAAGGTGAAAAAGGCGATAGAGAAGTTACTGCCATCATTGTCTTCCTCTCCTATCTCACCTGAAAATTTCAGAGTCTACTTGATCTTGCCTTTCCTTCTGCAGGGAGAGGATGACAGCTCTTACCGTTCTCTCAGTTTTCTAGCACAAGCTATCACAAAGCTCCAGTCAAAGGACCTGCAAACTCTTGGTAGGACTTTATGATGATAGGACTGAACGATTTGAATGCCTGATCATTTTCAGATGAGCAGCAAGAGTTAGTATCGCTAATTTGTTCCAGAGTTCAGCCTCAAAGAAATGCTCTTGGTAGAAACAGAAACATGAACCAAGACACATGTAAAAAAACCCCAAACCCTCAGTCTGAGGTTTGCTAATTTTTGTAGTGCAAAATTCAGCACTTTTTTTGGTTTAGGTCATTTGATAAGCAGAGAAAATGCAGCTTCATCCAGAAATTGCAGTTATTTGCCTTTACCTGTTACAGATACTTCACTAGCTGTTTTCTTTACAGAATGCCTGTGGTCAAATCTGGAAACATCATTTTTAAAGCAGCTGGTCATTCTGTATCAGAGGGTTTCCCAGGAAAACCTATCTCTGTTTATGATAGAACTCATGCATGTCCAAAGAGACCCCTTCACTCTGCACCCACATGAAACAGCGACTCTGCAAATACTGCAGATTCTTTACCAGGTAAGAAAGTGTTTGGATCCTGATGAGTATCGGTGCAAGTCAGAGTATTTTAATCCTTTTTACTTGTTGAATTTTCTGGGTTTCCTCCTTAAAAGGGGAGATGGGGCCTTGTCATTTGCCATTGCTTTAGGAATCTTTTTGGCTGTACAGCAGCATAGCTTTGGAATTGTGCTCTTGAGTTGTGTCTGGCTGACCCTCTGCAGAAATTAAGAGCCTGAAGCATGCTCAAGTGGTGGGGGTGTGTGCGTGCTTTCTGTGGTGTGAGAAGTGCATGCATTGATGTGTACAGAGCTATGGATGTGGTGTCCATTACATTACGCAGCATGCCCATTCTCCTCTCTGCTGCTGAGATCCCTCACCCCAGTGACTGCTCACAGCATTTAAAAGGCAACCCACCTGCTTGGCACATTGTGGCTGCCACATCAACACTGTGTGATGCTTTAAAAGCCTGTTACTTAAGAGATTTTCTGGGACAGCAGAATGAGATCATCTTTAGCTGCATTTGAACAATGGGAAGAAAGGGAGCAGCAACTGTATTCTTATTGACAAGCATCCTTTTTCCTGCTGAGGTCTTCAAAGTTTAGGAAAGTCAACAGCTCAGGCATGCACTCCATAGAATCATAGAGTACCAGGTTGGAAGGGACCTCAAGGATCACGTAGTCTAGGTCATGCTTTTCCAGGAAAGGTTGGACTTGCTGTCCCAGCACCTTGTTCAGCTGAATCTTAAAAATGCCCAGTGTTGGGGAATCCACCGCTTCACTGGGGAGATTATTCCAATGGTTCATTGCTCTCATTGTGAAAATTTTCCTCGTGTCCAGTTGTAATCTCCCCAGCAGTAACTTGTGCCCATTACCCCTTGTCTTCTCCATGAGACTCCCTGTAAAAAGGGAGTCTCCATCTTCTTTATAGCCACCCTTTAAATACTGGCACGTAGTGATTAGTATGAATCAGAGAGCGTTGTTAAATTTTGTTCAGACTTGAATATCCTTTTGGCTGAGAATGCAGATTTGGGCCTCAAAATTTAGACTCTTGAATCTGTATTTATACAGATAAATAAACACCAAAGTGCTGCAGGCCTACTTCTCTGTAAGTGATTGCATCATTTGGAACTTTACATGTTCACTGTCTGCCACCAAATTGTGTCTTTGCCAGGCAACAAGTCTGAACATGAATAGGGAACTTCAGATTGTGCTGCAACACGAAAGATACTTAGAGTGAAGCATACCTTTCTGATGGAGCCCTGTTAAGGGATCTTAATTGTAAATGAAAATCGCTTTCCTTCTAGTTTATACATGGCTTTCTGAGACCACTCACTGTTGAGCACTGTGCTTCTCGTGGCACTTCTGTCCTTCCACTTCTGTGCAGGGTCTCAGAGCTCTGTTTGCAGAAAAAGCCCTGTTACTCCTTGGTCCTGTCCTGCCACACAGACACATCACTCAACCTGCTGATGCCCCTTTTCCTATTGTGTGTGTCAATGCAGGTGAACTCCAGAACTGGCTTCAGAGTACAAGAAAACAACTTTTATGTGCCTCAGGTGAAGCTGATTATCATAGTATATTGGTCCTTTAATACGAAAAAAGTAAGTACAAAATCTTGCCAGCAGCACAAACCACTTTTTTTCTGTTTTATTTAAATTACTTGCTATATTACCAGGAAGCAGCAAGAAACAGAAAGGTGGATACTAGGGGCTTCCATAGGCAAAAAGTGCACTTTTCTGGCAACTTGACTGAAATTTGCAGGGCACACTGCCTCATTCTTTCATAAGCTTTCATTTGCTAATTAACAACTTTATACCAATTAACCAGAGGAGAGGAGGAGGCTGGAGAAACAGTATAAAATCAAAAGCCACAGGACATTACTTGAAGTCACTGCCTTATCACACTGGAGGTGTAACACTTTGAATTAGATTATTTTGTATACCAGTTTCTACCTTTGGTATTACAGATAATAAACCCAACTGTTTTTAACAATGTACCGTAACATAGGTATCCAGGACACTTTTAATGCTTATTTTGGTTTAGCTGAATTATGCTGTTTAAATCACCCTGTTTCATTCTTGTGACACTGTAACACAAACATCTGCCTGCACAGTTTAGTTGCTCCCCTGTCAGGGTTTCCCACTCACAGAAGCACTTAGAAGCTGCTCTCGGAAAGTGTGCCTCTGTTGGTGAAGTTTTTGTGTGCACAAGGGCATGTTTCAGATACTGGAGTTGGCCAGAGTACAAGCTGGCAGTTCAGTCTGCACATGTACCCTGAACCCTGATTTTGCAAGAGAAGATCAACATACCCTTTCCTTTCTTCCTTTTAATTTCAGATGGCCCTATGGAAGCTGACTGAATACCCATGTATCTTTGACATGCAAGACAAGATTCATATTCATTTTAAAGAACGCAATGCTCTGTGTAGCATCTTTACAGAGGTAAGTATTGGCATTTTTTTTATAACTTAGAAGAAATACACACATTGATACACTGCTAACAGACTGTTACTTCAATCTTCAGAAACACATAATAGAAAATGGCAATACAAATTGGGTTTTTCCGGTCAGAAGACAATGCCTTCTGCAAGACATATGGACCCATTTAAATAATGCACCAACCCAGCAATTCAGGAAGATCTTAGAGGTAAGAGACCCAATTGTATTGTTTGTTAGCTCTAAATATATTGCTGCAGTGTTCTTTGGTTTTCAGTGTTACTGAAGTATTGGTAGTAGGATTTCAGTATTTGCTGAGCATACAACAAAACTACTCATCACATTATTATAGAAACACGTTCCACAGGGGACATAGACTAAAGCTGGAGGACAGTATCATACATACTTATTCCAGGTAGCCATCAAATGTTGTTGGTGTAGGTTAAATGCAAGTGGCAGTGCTGTTTACCATGAGGTTGCTTTGAGGTAATAGGATTGCTCAGGAAACTGGCAATTGGCAAAGTCTGTTACTATTACTTTAAAGGCCAGTTTGATGTATGTGAAAAGCCTGGTGGCTGGGGAGTCAACCTTAGAGGCCAGCAAACGACACAACCACAGAAACCATTTCTCTCATGGAGATGCTGCCCAAAGGGAAAGGAAGGAGAGTGCCAGCCAGAGAGTTGAAAAGCTGAGTGTAACACTGGTGTCCTCCATGTCACTTTAGTTTGTGATTTCCATGCAAACCCAAAGGTTCTGGCAGCTGTATTTTCTGCAGGCATCGCAGTGCGCAGTGCTAGCCCTGGGGTGGAAAGAGAGCACCTGCCCCAGAGCAAAGCTCAGCGTAGGGACCATGTGAGTGTCAGTCACTAGCACAAGGGCAATCAGTCTGGCACACCTCTGCAGCAGAAACTGCTAATCTCACTGTCCTGTTACCCACTTCTGGTTTTTATCAAGTGAGCCTTCTTGCCAACCAGAACTATCAGAGCTTTTCCTTCCTGTACGCTGAAGAGAAGATTCACAATAGCTCCTAGAGCTATCTTTCCTTCCCCCTTCATCACTGTATCAGCTGTAGAAGGCATTTATTTACGGAGGCAGTAAGGCTTGTGTCCTGTGCTGCCCTCTAGTCCCAGAGTTTCTCTCCACCGATAGTACAAGGTGTCCCAATGAAGTGCTGCACTTAGTTGGAGTCAGCCTTTGAATGCACCTCTTGTGGGCACTGCCTTTCATGTTGTGCATCACAGCATTATTTGGCTAGAAGTGGCCTTACCAATTTGACTGCATTATTAGTATCCTACCACGAGATACTTGTTAATCTTGATAATCTTGTTATTAAACATCAGCCCATTTTATGTTCTTCTGAGAGTGAGACAAATGCATTTCAATACACACATCAGTTCAAAACCAAACCAACACTTTTAATTTAGAAAGAGAAGATTCATACTGCTGCTTGTTATCACTGTTAATTATTTAAGTTATTTCAGTTAGGGTACAGTTCTTTCTCGTAAAAAACATCACTACATAGAAGATTTTCATTGGTGCCACCACAAATGCACAACACTTCATGAGATACACTAGGATGAATTAGTGCTTCTTGTTACTCTTTCTCTTTCTCTGCCTTAGCAGTAATTAAACACTAGGCTGCTGCAGAGGTCTTCATAGTTCCAGGGAGTACTAGGGAAATGATGACAGTCACTAGTCCCAGATACTCTCAAACCAACTGCAATACCAGATGAGATTAAATAAACTATGGCGCTTTACAGAAGCCCAGGAGTTAGCAAATGCATTGCACTAGTTGTGCCTAAAAAGCTTAATCCCCATCCAGGTCCACAGGTGGAAGAACACATAAACTGGTATCGTAATAGGAAGGAGGAGACTGTAGAAACATAGGCTGTTTGTGCTGGTGCAGCCCTGTGGGAAGGTCTCATCTACGCTGGCCGAGTAAAACAAGCCTGCTAGGGACAGCAGGGGCACAAGCACAGTCAGTGTGGGCAAGGAGGGGAGCATGCCTCCTCCAGCCATCAGCTCCACTTTACTGCGGTCGGCTGCTGGGGAGTCCTCAGGCCTGCTTCTGGTCCTCAGCTGGGGGTTTCTTCTGAATCATCCTGGCAGCCTCTGGGATCATGTTGGGGATGCCATCGATGATGGGGTACGCAATGCCCAGCTCCTCGTTAATGAGCTCGTTGGTAGCTTCTTTGTACCTGGCCAGACAAGGCAGAGGGAAACGAGAACAACTGGAGTGAACAGCCTGGGTTTAGCCTTTGGCAGCCCCTCTCACTCGTGAGACCTGGGGCAGCAGCAGGCCAGGGGCGGGAAGAGAAACTGGGCTCTCTTCCTTTTTCCCTTTCCCATTTTCTTTCCTTTTCCCATTCTCTTTCCTTTTCCCATTCTCTTTCCCCTTCCTTTTCCCTTCCCTTCCTCTCACCTCAGCGGCCGCTTGGAGAGCGGGCACACCAAGAAGCTCAACAGCGACGGCTCCAACGGCTGCGGCTGGGGCCGCCCTGAGCCCTGGCCCTTCCCCGGATCCTGTTGCTGCCCGTGCCCGCCGCTCGCAGCGCGCCCGCCCGCTGTCGTCCGCCGCAGCAGCGCAGCCGCGCCGCGCCCTCCACAGCGCAGCATGGCCGCTCCCCGACCCCAGCCGCGCCGCGCCGCGCCTCTTCCGGTGCGCCGGCAGCCGGCCCGGCTGCGCTGGGTGCGCGCACAGGGGTTCCGCTTACCGGCGTGCCGTTGTGCCCGACTCGATGGCTGTCTTGGTGCTCGCAGGTGTCGTTCCTCGACGAGGAGGGCGTGGACGTAGGCGGGCCGTCCCAGGAGCTCTTCAGCGTGGCCGTCAGGACTCTCTGCCAGCCCCTCACCGCGGCCTTCCGCCGCATCTCCTCTGGCCTCATGTGGTTCCCCAGCCAGGTGAGGGGCCGGCCCGGGGGGTGCGGGGAGCCTGCTCCCGGAAGGGGCAGTCACGGCTTTCTTTGTGTGCTTGTGTTTAAGCAGGCGTCGGGCGGTGAGGACGTGTTCTTCCGGCTCGGGACGCTGTGCGGGATGGCCCTGTATAACGGGTGCATCGCGCCCTTCGCCTTCCCCCGCGCTCTCTACAAGAAGCTGCTGGGCCTGGCGCCCAGCCTGCAGGACCTGGAGGAGCTGCTGCCAGATGTGGGCCGGTACGGGCCGGGGCGGCCCCAGCGCTTACTGGGAGCTGCGGCCCAGGCGGGTTTCCTCGCTTGGATGTGTGCACGGAGATGCCCAGGGCTGTAGTCAGGGAGCCCGTGGTAGCTGCTTTTGACGTTGTCACAGGTTTCCAAGGTGGTCCTTGCCCTGGGCATGGATGTTGCTCTCAAACAGAGGCTGTCGTTGCCAAAATAAAAAGCCATGTTTAGGAGGAGTCAGATATCTGGTCGATGTGAATATGTAGTTCAAATCACTTTGAGCTGTAGTTTCAACTTGGAAGAACTAAGCACCCCATTGCTAATGTTGGATTTTTCTCTGGCTTGCTAATTATAATTTCCCACAATGTGGCTGTGCACAAGCACAGTATTACCGTGTGCTGCAGTTGTGCCAAATCTGAGGATCTGAATGCAGGGTTGCCATGTGCTGAGGAAGGAGATCTCAGCCAGATACAGCAGGGAAAGATGCTGCTGCTGCCACCAGCATGAAGCTTCTCACCCCTGAAGTCTAGCTTTCTGAAGAAGTGCTGTCAGCAGCTGACAAGATGAGGACACCATCCCACAAGCCAGTGACTGTGTTGAGGTGAAAAAATGTCCTCAGTGGACTGAAACATCGAGTGGCCTGTAGTACTTTGAGAGGTGATGCAGCCCAGAACAGTTCTCCCAGATCATCCTGCTGGTCCACATTAAATTCCTCACTAGGTGATATCCGGAATAGCAAGGCTGTGGTCCAAGCCCACTTCCCACTGAACTTTGTGTATGTAAAGTTATCTTCACAGGGCATGAGGACAGACTTTCAGTGAAGGCATTTGCCCTTAGCTCCCAGCAGTAGCGGGACATGAGTATACAGCACTTTAGGGCCATATATGAAGGTTCTGTGTGAGTATAGGTGTTCTGTATATGTCTGCATTTAAATACTACTTGTGGAAGGATGGTTTTCAGTGGAATTTTAAAGTGCATTGAATGGTCACATTTCTTCTGTTTTTCCCTTTGATTTTTGAAAGGAGTCTTCAAGGAATTTTGCATGAAGAATGTGATAATGTCCTTGAAAGCCTGGACATGAACTTCACGGTAAGACATTATTGTGCCATTCAGACATACCGTGCATGTACTTGGGCATGACAGCATCCACTGCAAATGACACAACTTGTCTGTAAACTCCAGCTAGCAAGGGTGCTGTGTCAGGCCCTGCAGAAAGAAAGAATGATAAATATAGCACATATGTGCCTGTCATATATAGATATAGCATCTAATGTTTTTGTTTATTTGTGTAGATAATGGAAGAAGGAGGTTCCATGGCCGTTGTTGAACTAAAAAAAAATGGTGCTAACATCCCTGTAACTAGGGATAACAGGTTAGTTTTATTTTTCTTTTCTTTATCCTGTTGTCTTATTATGAGTGTGTAAAATACGATATCTATACCCATCCCCATATACTCTTAGAAAATGCTGAATGTCAGCATTGTGCAGTTGATCTTGGTCCATTAGATCTTGGTCCATTAGGTTGTATGCTTTGGTTCTTACTGTATGGATTGCATATGTGCCAGACACTGGCAGTTTGTGCAAGCAGACTGGATAAGAAGGGGATTCTTGGACATGCTGGCACTTGTACTGATAAAGGTGCCTGTACTTATCAGCAAAATTCCTATCAAATGTATAAAATACTCCTGAACTGCATTTTTTTCAGGGAAATATGGACAGCTTGTCTGGGAAATCCAGCTAAATACACCTCTGTAAGGTGGTTTTTTTTAACAAGTAAAATGTTTCTTGCTTAGTTATGTATATGGAAAGTGTCTTGTGTAACAGAAAAGGAGTAATTTGTCAATAAGGTATTGTGTCAGTATGAACCTCAGCACAGGGGACACAGAGAAATTCTGTGGCTTGGATTATGCACATGATCTGAGAACCCGTCTGAGGGATGCATGAAAGGTCTGTTATGAAGCTTGAAATATAGTGTTGATTTTACAAGTGCAAAGTCACTAAACAAATCCCCATCACAGAGAGAAGACTGAAACTGTACTGATTATCAGATGTGCAAATATCTATTTGGATTTCAGAGTAATTCTTGGCCATTTACTGGGAGTTTTGCTGAATTTACACCAATTAGGTCTGCTAGAGTCCATTGCAATAGTGAAGTGTCTGATAGAATTTCACTGGAGTGTTCACATGAAGTACAAAGAGTATGATCAAAATGAATCCATGGTGGCCAGCAATCTCTTTTATTTGTGATGATCCTCCCAGCTTATTCAATGAATAAATAATTGGCAGTGATGATGGCTGTCAGTAAAGACTGTCTTTTCAGTAGAGCAGGTCATACAGAATAAAGGAATAAGGAATAAAGTTCTCTGTAACTCTCCTTTTAAAACCTCACTTATTGCATTGCTTGTTTGATTCAAAATATCTTTGCAGGGAAGAATTTGTTGACTTATATGTGAATTATGTGTTAAATGAATCAATACGGAAACCATTTGAGGACTTCATGCGAGGGTTTTTAAGAGGCTGCCCAGGTAGAAAGTGGAAGATGTTTCTCCCTGCGGAGCTCCAGACTGTTCTCCAGGGACATACAAAATGTGACTGGCATCTGCTGGAAAAGGTACTGGATACAAGCACAGTATACTTGTGCTGTATCTGCTGAGCATAAACTCCTCCTGACCTGCTCTTTCATTGAGTGCATAGGCCATGAACACAAAAACAGAAGCGCAAGGGATTTTCTCTGTTTTTGATTTTTGTCATTGTTTTGAGTCTGGTTTTAACCTAAATCAGGTACAAGAATAAGGGAGACTAAAAGTCAAGCTGAATCTCAAGGATTGTCATATGAATCATTGAAAAACAAATGAACAAGGAGATTCCAGAGGTTAAGAGGACTTGAGCATGTGCAAACAGAGTTATAAAGTTTATTGGGTAAACTGTTGTTGCTTTAAATAAAAATGCAGATAGTGAGGATTAAAGAGCTTGTTTTATTTTTGTCTCTTTGACAGAGTGTGATGTACAGATGGTATAAAAGTTTAGACAAAACCATCAGGAATTTTTGGATTGTGTTTCACAAACTCCCGGAAGAAAAAAAGAAAATGTTTCTTGGTAATGTATCATGCATTTTAAACTTTTCCTAGCCTTTTTCTCTCCCCCACCATACACATTTTAGATGCTCACACATGAAGACTACTGTAGTTCCAAATGGCTTTTTGACATTTTTCCCACCTCCGCCACATTTCCTCGTGAAAGCCACAAAGAAGTGACAAAAAGAATTGCAC
The DNA here is from genome assembly GCA_002631895.1 of Agapornis roseicollis. Taxonomy (NCBI): domain Eukaryota; kingdom Metazoa; phylum Chordata; class Aves; order Psittaciformes; family Psittacidae; genus Agapornis; species Agapornis roseicollis. The sequence continues at coordinate 28,393 of NDXB01018185.1, forward strand.
AGGTACAGCACTGACCCTTCTCGCAACCCCTGAGGCTTGCCTGAGTGCATCTGACCACTTTGAACCTTGCAGTTCCTTTATCCCTTACTTTCATGGTTATCAGCTGTTGGTCAGAGGCCTCAGCTTGTGTGAGCAGCCTGTATTGACGTAAGCAGTTTAGCTTTCTCAAAGGATTGCAGAAGCTAGCTCATCCTTTTTAAATGTAGAAGGTCAAGCCTAGCATGGCTTTTCTTATGCACAAGATCTATGTAAGTAGAAGGGGGTTTGTAATTATTATTAGCAAGAGGTACAAATTCAGCAAAGCAGATAATTAGCTTATGGAAATAGCCATATTTTAACACTAATTTTCCCTTATGATTTCCATCCTATGATAACATTATCTTGCTGGGGGTTGTTCTGCTCTGTTTTTAATTTGCCAACTTGTTTTTGTTTTTCCCCTTCCTTCAGTTTTTTTGTCAGGATCGGATCGAATCCCTGCGGATGGGCTGGAACATTTTAACTTTCATATTGTAGATCCTCAAGTAGAAAATCCGGATGAGCTCTATCCTGTTGCCAATACCTGCTACCACATTTTGTTCCTCCCTAGATACAGTAATAAAAGAATACTCAAGAAGAAGTTGCTCTATGCCATAGAACATAATGAAAGTTTTGGTGTGTCCTAACTCTTGGTCAGGAGTGCTTTAAAGCAAAAATAAGAGAACAAGTCTTTGTTACTGTCATGGTTTAAGTGCAGTCAGTAACTTAGACCCATGCAGCCTGCTCGCTCACTCCCCCCCTTCTGTAACTAAAAACATTGATGTTATTAGCGCTGTTCCCAGGCTGAAAGTCAAAAACACAGCACTGCACCAGCTACTAAGAAGGAGAAAAAGAGGCTGCTACTGCTGAATGCAGGACGGTATCGCTTGTCATATTTTTATCTTAATAGTTCCAATTTACTGGTTTCTACCCTGTCTTATTTTTACTGCACTTGAGTGCATGTATTCACTGAGATTTTGTATTGATTACAAAAATGAGCTTAGACCAGATAGTTGATTATTAGATTATAAAGTTAGGAAAGAAGAATCCTAGTTAACATGCTTCCAGGAACCAAGCTGGTAACCACATATATTTACATATGCATGCATCCTGTTTGCACTGTGCTCATCTTCTTCCATTGGTAAACTTAAGAGCAGCAGGGATTCTGTGGTTTATACATTAACAAACATACAGCCTGTACATGCTAAGTAGTTGTTATTGCAAGAGGAAACTAGGCTAAAGTTTTAATCTGTATTAGTGAAGGGTTCTTTTGGGGAGCAAATAATGCTGGGAATAATAATAATAATAAAATATAAAAATAATATAAAATAATAATAAACAAAATAATAAAAATAATAAAAAACCAGCAAATAATGCTGTTCCTGTAAACTGTGAATTGAAGGAGCAGCACCTGGATATGGTCTTTGACTTGTTTGGAAGAAGTTCTTATGATGAAGATTTATCATTCCTAGATGTTCTCAAAAGCTGTGTTTGTAAAGCATTAATGGACTTGTTATTTAGTGTGATAGCACTGTGATGTTTGTCATGTTTCTTTGTATCTTCTAAGGAGATGTTTGTTAATTAAAATTTTAGGCTTGCAGAACAGCTTTGTCTGCAGAACCCTGTCAACACTGCTGGAAGCTCGTTGTTAAAACAATGCATAGCACTGGCAGGAGGTTGAAACTAGATGGTCTTAAGGTCCTTTCCAACCCTAGCCGTTCTATGATTCTGGGACATTGACAATGTCAGGCAGGATGCAAAGGCAGGAGGTGTATTTTTCTGTGTATTTTTATTTGCGTAAATATGTATATAGAGAATGGTGGCAATCAATTTTCAGTAGTCTTCTCTTGCCTTTGGTGTGTTAAATATTTTGGTGGACACATATATATGAAGACTTTTACTGTGTGAATTAAATGATGATTGATTAAATTTCCACAGTGTAGTGAAGCACTCACCTCAAGCACTGGAAAAGCAGGTGGCATGGCAGTGGTAATGATAGAGAAGGGAACTAGTGCCTTGGAGGGTGCAAGCTGCCAGCCAAGGCATGTGAGGGGTTGTGGCCCATGCAGAGCTAACCCTTGTTCCCCTTGTCAGCCTGTGGTAGACAGGACACCATAGGGATGTTTATATCCTCTAGGAAAGGCACCACCCTGCTGCAGGAGTATTTCTGTGGGAAGAAGGAACAGGCAGAGGCTCAAACTGTTGTCCCCATTGAGCTGCCGGGTCTCCATCCAACACTTGGCTGATGCCATACCATCACAACTTTCTGTAATGGCAGCTTAGCTTCACCAGCCTGCTCCTGGTTTCCTTTTTTTGTGTTCTTCTAAGCCTCTCTTAGGGCTTAGAAATCCAGAGTGATCTTCTGTGCTGTGCAAGTTCACAGAAGATGTGTTCTGTTTGCATTTCAACCCACTAGAGATTAAGTGATAATAGGTTTATTTAGAGTGTGGAGGAATTTCCTTCTCATCAGGTGTGATGCAACATCACATGGGAGATTAAAGCCCAGTGTAACTTTCAAGGCTATTTTTAATTTGCCCTCAAATAGGCCCTGCTTTTATTTCAAAATATATTGAACCTGCTGCAGCAATGGTTTTTTCAGACTGCTTGTCTGATCTGATCATCACCTGTAGAGAAGTACAAGAGCCTGATAGAGCAGCTGATGTGACCAGGATGGATCTGGGGTGACCATGGTGAAAAGCTCTGACAGCAAACAGGACTGACAAGGCATAAAGCATCACTACCTCTGCACAGCCTTGTTAGAAATCCTGTGCTATGGCCCATAGGAGCAGAGGGCTAACAATGGCACCTGGTGAAGGACTCGAGGAAAACACCTACAAGAAGATTCATAGGGCAGGTGGAAGCTGCCACCCTGTCTTCCTTTGTGGACATAACTCTGGTGAGCAGTAACTTTTATTATCACAACATTCAGAAGAGCTTGACACTGGACTGCTGTTCAACTGGTTGATGGGAGAAGAGAGGTGCTCTGGAAATCAGGATGACCTGCAGATTTTGGCATCTTGGAATATATTCAGACTTGGTCTCTGGATGACCTAAGCCATCAAGGAAATGGTGAGATACACATCCTTGTGGAGACAGTCCAGCCTCACCATGGGCGTGCCTAGGGCAACCCTTAGCCAGTGGGGAGATGTGGACTCCAGCCTGAAGCCACCTGACTGGCTCCAGGTGAGGAAGACTCATGGTGTGATGAAACGAAGAAATCTTCAGTGATAAGAGTCCTCCAAAATGAAGAAATTCCTCAGTGGTAGAGGCCTCCAGAGGGAGCTGTGCACAGCAGTGTGCAGGGACACAGAATAGCTTCATTTTGGTGTCTTCATTTAAAAATCTGTCCATTTATGAAGGAGCAGCCTTGAAAGTTCTCCTCGAAGCTGAAATGCAGCCAGTTAAAAATTGGTTTAAGTGAGAGACTCCTTGCTCCCTCATCTACTTTCTCCTCCATGCTTTTTTTTGTGTGTACCTTCCTGTCCTTGATTACTCAATCAGAAACAAACAGAGGAAACCAGCCTCTGTTTGTTGACTATTTTACAAACGTCTCCAGATGATGAAATAAATAAACCAAACCAAAAAACAAACAAAGGAAGTATTTTTTCCTCTACACTTTTAGCTATTCTTGAAGCTGCTTGTAGCACTGGTTAGGTAAATGCTATTATGACACAGCTATTATTAGTGTAATTTTACACTACAGAGTAGTTCTTTTTATGCTAAACAAGCACAATCCATGCAAATGCAGATGAATTACTTGATACGTGACACATTGCACGCTGAGTACACAAACCCTGCCAACTGTCAGAGGTGCAGCGTAAGGGAGATGAGTACTCTGGGTGCTGGACTTGCTTTAGGGACCTCTTCCCTTTCCCTGAGCCCTTGCAAACATCTCTGTGTGGTTTGCTCAAATACTGCCTGGGTTGGTTCCAATGCTAGCTGGTGTTTCGATGGTCCGAGTGGGATCCAGCTTACGCATTGCTCTTGCAGTGTCTTTTTCTATGGATGGCCTTAAAATCAGAAAATGAGTACTTGGGAGCTATATAATTACTTGCTCATTGGCTTCTCCTCCCCCCCCCTTCTCTCAACAGAGATTTATAGTTTAACCACAAATATTTTCCTAAGGTTGAAACTTTGTAAAAGATGTACCAGTTCCTATGCAAATAAGCCTGCCAGGTGCCCAGAGGCCACGTAAAATGCAAGATGAAAAAAAGCAGAGGGTAAACTCTTACTAGTAAGTGATATTTCTTGCTTCGTAAAACCAAGAGTAATTTTTAAGCAGTGCACAACTGGCTTTCCCTTGACACCTTTATTTAGAATAGATTAAAGTCGATGATACTTGCACTTTGGCCATTGGTTCCTACAGTCTATACTCTCGGCTTGCTCTGCTTGGCCTGTAAGCTTTGCCAGATCCCTGCGGCCACGACCCTTGGCCTTGGTTCCCCTGTAAGCCGGCTGCTCGCGGTGCTCGCCGTCTGCCACCTCTGCCCCTCGCCTCCCCTGGCGCCCCCCCTGGCGGCGGGTAGGTCCCCAGGAGCGCCTCGGCCTTAGGGAGAGGAGGTCCCGAGCAGACCTCCCCTGGGAAGGGGGCCACGTCCACGCAACGTCCCCGAGCAGTCGCCGCCGCCCTCCGCGGCAAGCAGGCCGCAGCCACTGCCCGGCGCCAGCAGGATGGGCATTCCTTAGCACCGGCAGCCGGGCCCTGCTGACCCAGCGAAGGGGCATAGAGGGCGGCAGGAGCTACGGCCAGCCGGGACCCACCGACTGACAGCATGGAGAGGGGCGGGGCGAGGCGCAGCGCCCGCCGCCGATTCGCCCTCGGGGGCCGCCCCGCGCTTCCCATTGGCAGCTCTGCGCCGTCACTCCGGCCGGAGGTGGCGGTGCCGTGGGGTTGGACTTCCTCGTTGCCGCGGCGGTAGCGGCGGGGTTAGCGGCAGGTGAGTGGTGAGGAGCGAGGGCGGAGAGATCGGGGTTGGGGTTCGGGACCGATGGCAGCTGCGTGTCCCGTACACGCTGCTTGGAGCTGTCACAGCCCAGCCAGGGTGCGCCCGACGCCAGGTCCGCCGCGCTGGTCAGGCCTGGCCCAGCGAGTGCCGCGGGAGAGAAAGCCCAGCTCCCCGGCGTGGCCACCGGTAGGGCTGCCGCCGGCCCTGGTACCGAGGCGGTGTGGTGGGGAGACGGGGTTGCGGCTGTTCGCGGAGCGGCGCGGTGCGGTGGAGCTCCGCGGCTCCCCCCCCTTGCTAGCCACCCTACTGGCGCATGACGCGCATCCCCGGGCAGGGCCTCCCTGAGCCGGTGCCGGAGCCGGGGAGAGCGGTGGGGCCGCGGCAGGAGCCACCGGGTGCCGGTGCTGGAGAAGTCGGAGGCCGGTGCTGTCGGCCCATGTCCCCAGAGGATTGTCATGCCCACCGCTGGGCCCCGCAGACCCTGCGGGAATCGCCGGTTTGGGGGTGGACAGCGGCGGCAGCAGCAAGAACGGGAGTGTGTGGGGTGGAGACATGGAGGTGTTCTTGCTGGGGTTGCAAGATGGAGATGGTGTGGGTCTTGTCTGGTTTTAGTCATCTATTTTTAAGTGTTTTCTCCGGGGACACCTCTAGCTGAGGGTCTGTGGTTATGCAATGGAAGTGCTCTGGAACTCATTCGCTGTTACACTTTGCTTTCTCTTGCTCTATAGCCTCGTCTACACTGGACGTTGAGTTGGAGTAAAACGGAGGCTAAAGGAAGACGAAAGTGGGCTTGGAGGCTTAGTGGCAGAAAGCAGCAGTAATTTCCTTCATTATTGGGCAGTGCTGATAGAAGGAGCACATTAGCTAGCTGAAACCTCGCAAACAACAGCAGAGAAAGGCAGATCTTGTTTACTCATGCCCTGCCAGTTCGCAGATCTCTTTGTTTAGAGAGAATTCTGTCTTGAGTGTTGCTTACTGAAAGCACAATATTTACTTAACTAACTTTCCCAGAAAGGGTGCTGCTGTGGTCACAGCAATGACTTTAGAATATGTTTGTATAATCTTGTGAAGAGACCGTGTATGTCGTAATAGCTGTTAAAAAGAAAGAAAATTAAAAAAAAAAATGAAGGTGAAATAAAACACATTCTGTCACGATCTTACATGTTTTATTTTACCCAAACCACCAGGTTTATTTTCTCACCAAAGGATATATTCTTAGTATGTTAGCTGAGCCTTATTATAGCAGATCTCCCACCCACAATGGATTTCCTCAAAATATTCCCCACAGTGTGAGATTTTGCTCTCTCTAGCTGTGCTGTGTACATGCTTTGCTGATTTGATGGTGACTTATTCCTGGAATGTCAGGGTTCCAGGATGTTGAGTTATATTCCACCCCTTGCCCCTTTTTTTTGTTTTGCTATATATGCGGAGTCTTTACAAATGGCCAGCTTTGCTGCATTGCATCTGTTCTTATCTCTAAAACCTGAATACCAAGCTGGCTGTGTTGTGATCTGTGAAGAGCACGGAATAGGTGATGTGGTTGAGTACTGTAGCTCTTGTGCTTTTTGCAATCCATGTTTTAAAAGGGCCTGAGAACATGAATGCAGTGATGCATTAAAAACGCCCCACCTTCCTTAAGGGTTTGTCCTCTGAAGATGAAAATTCAGCTTTTTAAGGTGCATTGAGCCGAGTGTTAGGAATAATTAGCCCCTCTTAACATATTCAGCTAAGTGGATATAATATACTTTACCTATATTTTGTATGTAAGTGTGCAGGTGCATGTCTGTGTTAGTGCCTGCCCACACTAGAAACCTTTTTATATAGTTGTTTTAGTATAAAGAGGGCGTGCAGCTCACAGGGGTAGTTTTCAGTGTAACATGAATTTTTACGTTCTCTGCTAATGTCAAAGAAGAGTGATTGCCTTGCCAGATTGGAAACAGGGTGTGAAGTCGTCATTTGAAGCCTTGTCATGTTTCAGGACACGGCTCCTGTTTGAACACGTATATTAAGACTTGCAGCAGCTTTTCTGGGGGAAGGAGAAAAAATATTAGAACAGTTGTGGTTTTAAAAATGTGCTATGTCTTCAAAATAAGTAAATTAAAAATATGGCTCACCAGCCCACTGGCAATTATTTACCTGTGCCCATACACTGAAACAGGAAGTGTCTGTGCTGGTTTTCATTCTTGAGTGGTAAGTGCTGCTCTGTCCCCTTGCGATAGAGCTGCACAGGGATCTATCAGCAAAACATCTGGAGGATGCGGGGTGGGATTCAATGGAGAGAATCTGAAAAAACTTATGAAAAAACGGTAGTTAAGACCAGATCTTCTAAAGGGTCTGGCGCACCTCACTGTCTGCCGTAGGGATTGTTAAAGTTCAGGGTGCTTCAGTAAGCCTGGCCATTAGCATGAATGAGGATGGAATTCCTCTGGAAAATCACCTTGGTGTGCATACAAATTACTGGGAGTTTGAACTCTTCCTGTTTTAACTAGTGTCTTAGCTGGAGGAAAACCCATCTCTTACCAATCATATAGCATCCCCCTGCCCATTACATCAACTTTTTGTAGAATATAAAGACAAGGAAAGTGGTTAAAGTATTTTTAGCATTTTAAATGAAGTTAGCACTAGGAAAAATGACTGCAGTCTATGGGGAAAAGATTGTTCAGGAGCCCTTTTAGAAAGATATCCCAAATGAATATTTAGCTCATGTTATACAATGTCACTGTAGTTCAGGTTGCATAGTGGTGAAATCTTTTCAGCTCAGAGGCAACATCCAGTTATAGTAGCAGGGAATGTGATCTTTGATCTTCAGGTTTGCTGCTATTGTGCTGCTTATATCTTCATGACAGAGTAATTCTCCAGGCTGTGAAAAATGGTAGTCCCAGATTTCTGCTGTTTCAGATGCCAGTTCTGAAATGGCTGTTGTGTTGCCACCTTCAGGGTGTTGCTTAGGCTTTTATTTATTTTTTTTTTTAAAGACAGAACATGAAGTTCACTATAAATATAGCAGTTGTGTCATTTAAAGCACATGCTCGCAATTTTACTGTGTCCGATGGCATTCCTATTCTTAGTGTAGGAAATGGTGTAGCCAGTGTGGAGGGTATCTTCCATCAGACTTTCATGCTGAAGGCAACCGAGTACAGAGTGTACACAATGACTGATTTAACTAGACAGAGCCTTGTAACCTCCTGCTTTTTCCTCTGGGTCCTTTGAAGCTGGCTGGTGATAAGCACATCTGTGGATGTGAATGAATTGAATTATGCTATAAAGGAGCAATGGCTGTTAGAGATAAATGGAATTCATAGCATGCTTTAAAGAACCTAGTAAGAATGGTTTGTGGTAGGAAACTGCACCACCGATGCAGTATAACTGGAAAATCCAGTCCTCTTCCTCTCTCATCCAGCTCAGTTCTGGCTCACATCTGACTGACAGGCCAGGGTAGCAGGGTAAGAGATGAATGCTCATTGCTTAGATTAGGAAAGGCTTTATTGCTAATACCTAGAGCTTGAATTAGCACCAGGCTTTGGAAACGACCTGAACACACGTGTTTCTTATCTGCTCAGAGTGGGAGAAGAAATCTTGTTTCCATGAGGAATCTTCAGCACTTCAGGGGTTACCTTTTGCTTTTTGATCCTGTGCTAAGACAGTAAGTAAGTGCTGCTGCTGTAAATGGCCTTAGTTTAAAACTTGGTATGGTGAGCCATAAGACTTAATGTCTTGGATCCTTCATTTTCTTCTTTCTCCTTCCCTTTACAAAAAAGGTTTAATTGATTTCTGGCACAAGCAGAAGAGTTCTCAGTGTCTTATAAGTATAGCATGTTTAACAAATAACCCAAGCCTATTGAGATTAAGAGTGATGGGGGAGTGTTACCAAAGTCTTTCACATGCTTCTTCTGGAATGAGAGCCCTTTCCCTCCCCCCAGCTTTTATGTGTTAGCATTCTCTTGTCATTATCAATTTCAGGCTGACTAATTCATTGGGCCTTTCATATTGCTATGGCTCTTCCCTTCCCATGTTACTCGTGTCTCTGAAATCTCTGACTTCCACTGAGTGCAGCATAAAATACAACACCTGACTGCTGGCAAATTGCATTAACATTATCTGTCCATAGCTGTTGGGGCCAAGCTGTCAGTGTGCTGCTCCATGTGAACTGCTGCTTCTTGGGGAATTCTTGCTGCAGCTTGTGAGGAGGATGTGTACATGCACATATTTAGGTTGCAAGAATATGTTCAGTTGAGCAAAATACTTCTTAATCTGGGTTTATCAGAAATAACAGTTCTGCATTGGCCAGTATACCTCAAATACCCATGTTGGTCTGTTCAGGACTAGTTTGACCGCTTTAGAGATAATTTTTAAAGACTTCTTTAAGCAGTGGTCCCAGATATAACTCTCTAACTCCAAAATTTCAGGTTTGGACCTGTGAGTCTAAAAAGTATTGCACTGGGTTTGGCTGAAATAAAAGCTCAGGTCTGCTGTGTTTCAGAACACTACTACTGCCAGATGGAGATGGCCAGGTCAAGGTGCTGACTTAGTACCTGAGCTGTCTTGATTCCTCTTTCTTTGTCTGTGTAATGGTGAAAATCTGTTTTTACTTGCAGTCCAGAAGCCTGGCAGTCATGCAGGAAATGCCTTTTTGGATTGTTTCCACCTCCTGCTCTGAGCAGCTTATCTCTGTAGAATCACTTGTTGAGTACTTGCTTCCCTGACATGCCTTGCCTGTTTCTCTTTCCCAGGAAGGATACATGACTTCTTGAAAAGAGAGAAAATGCTATGCTGGGGTTACTCATCTTTTGGACAACCTGGGATAGGTAGCAACCTCCAGGTCATCATTCCTGAACCACAGGTGTATGGATTCATTCATGACAGAAATGTCAAGGAGGTGGCCTGTGGAGGAAACCACTCTGTGTTCCTGCTGGAAGATGGGGAAGTGTATACTTGTGGGTTGAACACAAAAGGCCAGCTGGGGCATGACTGTGAAGGAACAAAGCCAGGTAAATCTGCTTTTTATATGCACTTCAAACTGTGTCTAGGCTTGTGGGCTGAGAAGATTATGGAAGCTGCTTTGTTGTTGATTGCTGTGAATGAGCTAACAGAACTGAAGATCATGTGTAATAACACAGTAATGATGCTGAATAATATTTGCTGGCTCTGGAAAGCTAAAGCTCAGCAGTATGGGTGGAGAGACAGGTCTCCTCAGTGTCTGGGAAATGCATCGAAACAGGCAGATGGTCACAGTGCAGATTGTGTTGTTTGGCATTATGTTGCCTTTTTATAAAAGGGAAGAGAGAGGGTCATGAGTCACAAATGTCTTTGCTTTGTCTTTGCAATTGCACTGCATCCTTATGCCTACTCTTGTTCAGTTATTGCTGGGAATTTTGTCATATACATCAAAGAGAAGAGATCTGCCTTGAGTACGGTTGTGGAGAACAAACCTGGTTTTAGCCAGGAGGGTTTATAAATTTTGTTTCCCCTCATGGAAATCTCTTGTTGACTTGTGCCTTCACCCTTTATGCTTTCTTGATCTACGACAAGGTCGTTGTAACCTTGTGTTCCCCAGGCTCAAATTGTATGTTCTTTATTGTATTCCAGTGGGCAGAACCTGTGTGTGTGCAGAGCCACATGGAGCTAATGCCTCTCCTTCCCAGGGTGAATGAGCAGTTTAATTGTGTATTTTGAGAATCCCTGAAGCCTTTCTTACAGACTTTCTTTTGAATGTTTGCCTTCTGATTCATTAACTTCCATTACCTTCCATTAACTTCTTGGTTTTGGCATGTGATAAAGATACATGTATTTCTGTTTCCATAATATAATAAATATTCATCTGTGGGTAATGACAGCAATAAGACATTTTGTCAAACTGTAAGGCTTGGAGCTTCCATAATGCACCTCATTATGGCATGATGGAGATATGAGTTGTGTGCGAAATACCCACAGTTCTCCATGTACTGTGTGCAAACTTGACCTGATTCCACGGCTCGTTTTTTTTGTCAGTGCATCTTCTGTGTTCCTCTCACTCTCAAAAATGAGGTGGTAGATGTTGGATGCTGTGTGTCTATGGTGCTGGATTAGGAGTTGATCTTGAATCTGGCGTCTCAGAGCTGGAAACGAATCTCATGAATCCTGAATGCTGGAGTGCAGACCTCTAGCAAGTAGGCAGTCCTGCCTTTAACTAGGCCTGTAGAAGAGGAGCAGCCTGAGATTTGGAAATAGAAGTAAAATGGTCTTTGAGTTTGATCTCAGGTGTCCTACTACCACACCTTAAATTAAGGGACTGTCACTAAGATGTGACACCAACTTCCAGTTATCCTGAAGGTTTCATTTACTCTGAAAAAAGGTTCTGCAGTGCTGCTCTCTGAGGAGCCTGTGACCATCCTTGAGAAGCTGTTTCTCTGCTGACAAAGCAATACTGGCTGTGCCTGCAATGGAGTTTCTGCTGGCTGGGGCAGGTGGGACAGGTGTGCCATAGAGCAAGGGACAGCTTCCCTTTTGAACTCATGATGAACAGTCACAGCAGTCTTTATGCTAACAGTAAACTGGGGGAGAGTCTTGTCCCATACACTAGTTTGTGTGGGTCTGCTTTGGCTTGTGGCAATGGGAACCAAATTTCTTAGTTTGCCTTTGTGAATAGGAACAAGAAGAAACAAGCCCTCTTTCACCTCCACTTCCCTTGCATGGAATAAAGATGACCTTATACACCTTCTGTGCAGAAATGCCCATCAAAGATAATATTTTCTATTTTCCATTAGTTGTGGACCTATGAATGAAGCTACATCTGGCAGGAAGCAGAGATACATGTGTGGGGCACAGGGGCTTGAGTTGTTGAAAATTACAGATGATTATCATGAGGTGTCTGAGGTAGCAAATGGAATAGATGCAACTGCATCTCTCCAGCTTCTGCTCGACAAGACAGTGTGGGTTGAGGCCTCTTAGTTTTATTGCCTTAATGGTTTCATTCTTCCTAGCCTGCAAAAGAAGCTGGAAGTGGTTGACCTCTGCCCAGCTCTGGAAGTGAGCCATGTCTCCTGCTGCAGCACAGCCTCCTGCAGCAGGAGATGCCAGGGGCTGACAGTACTGATCATTCCCTCCAGGCATGCTTACCATGACCTGCAGAGTGGCTTGGTCCTGCTTGAGAGTAACATCAAGACATGCAAATATGCAGGGGGTCTTAAACCTTTTGAAGGCTAGGTGACTTTTGAGGGGTGGAGCACAAGTCTGTGCTTGCAAGAGGAAACTCTCTTTTATCCGTCACACTTCTTATCTGAGTGTGTACATGAGTCTTATGCTGCCAGCATGCTAAAAGATTAGTGTTTTCAGAATGTATGATTGTGGTGTTTAACCGGAGATGGTTATTTTCCAGGATCATGTCTGCTTGTGAATAAAATTCTGGGACTTTACAATACACCGAAAATGGATCTAACCCTGTTCTCCTTGAAAAACTTGTGGGTAATGGCTTCCAGTGGGAGAAGAGTTGTTATATGTGCAGTGAATTTATGTGAAGACTGCCTCCCTTTCTTCCCTTACTATATATTCCAAATAATGATATTTTTTTTCTCTTGTTCTGCTACCCACTTACCATGTATCTGTAATAGGAGGATTCCATTTTGCTTCTCATTCATGCTGCTCACCAAAATGTCAAGCAGTGGTGCAGAATTGTTTCAGTAGTATTCTTCCTCCTTTAGAGGACACCTTTTGAAGGACCCTTTGAAGGACAGGTTCCTTTTGAAATGGAAGGAACTTGTTAATTAAAAAACTGTGTTCACTGTCACATCAGCTGAGCTTGTGGGTGTAATGCAAAGACATAATAGTAGTTTGCAAGGTGATTCTTGTGCCTCTCCACTACTGGGAACAGAAATTACTCAGGGAGTGTTTGCATTGAAAGAGTACGAGTCAATAGAGGTTTATTTTCTGGAAGTGCCCTTTCCTTGGATTTTACATTGTAGTGGTAAAATGAATATTTAAGATGTCTAAGACATTTATCCTCACTGAAAGAATGTTGCTTTTGAATAAAGAGCAAACAGTCTGTGATGGTTTCCAGCTCCCCACTTCTGAGCTAGGGAAATACTTCACCAAGAGCATCTCCCCACATTGTTACGTTACTTACTGTTTCATTCCTTATTTGAATTGAGGTTAGCAAGCTACTTGAGGAGCTCATCCTTCTCAGGGATGGATACCTGGCTTTGTTAATACTGAAGTGTTTTGGGTTTTTTTTTTCTTCCCTGAAACAGTGTGTATAGCTTGTGTCTCTGCAATCGCTTGGCAGGGATGCAGAGGGAGAAATGCAGTCCCAGTATTCTATCACCATGACCATAGTTATTAAAGGTTCTGTCTGACCTGTCTTAAGTAGTTACTGAGTAACTACTTAAGTAAGTCAATGTACTTGGAGTTCCCAGAGTCTCTGACAAGGCCTTAGGAGAAGCAATTTGGCAATCTTAGTTTTGAAGTATTGAGTCCACTGTTCTGCAGAATCAGTCTGAGTTTGCATTGATTTCCTGAGCAGCGTCAGGTGTTAACATGTATTATAGCTCTAATGAGAAGTGATAATTTTGTACTGCAATAGTTTTAGGAAACAAATTTATTCTCCATGGCTATATTTCCAGTTCTTCAGCCATGAAATCACTTTGATTTTCTGCAGGTCTGACATGAGGTCTTGACTCTCTGTGGTGATTCCTAGATAAGAATGTTCTATCTGAATGTGCATGCATATTCTGGGGAACAAAGGCCTGGGTACTTAAGGTGAAGGCTCTTTTGGCATGTGGGCTGAATTACAGGAGTGTGAAGTAACTAGCTGGTGGTTAGCCATTTGAAAGCTTTAAAAATGTGCTCAAGTCTGAGATGTGGAACTTGTTTTTTTTTTTTTTTTGGTCTAGAGGTTTATTCTCTGCAAGTCATTTGGACTTCATTTGACTTCTGCTAGTGAGAAAAGGCAGGCTTTGGTAATCAGTATCTCAGAGTTGCAGGAAAATGTCTGGGGATAAATTTTCCTTGAACCTTTCCTCTGGTAATATACAGCAGACACCATGCTTTTTCACCAAATTTCCTTTCTGGATGCAAATGGCAGGGTAGCATTGCTTCTGTGTGAATTGTGGAGCCTACCTACTCATCACTGCATGGCTAGAAATATCATCATGTTCAGTCTCTTTCAGAAAGCAGGAAAAAAGACTACCAGAATAAAAGCTACTACATGATCTGGATCACCTGTATTTCTCTGAACTCAGTGGCCTTTCTTTTCAAACGTAAGCCCACTTCTCCTGCCCTTCAGCACGGGGTTACAGAGACCTTAGTGCTCACTGAGGCATGCCTGTTAATCATAAACCCTGTAACAGCTGAGAATTCAGATGTGCGACCTGCTTGAAAGGACAGTCTGTATAGATTTTCCTCTTCTAGCCTCTTCCTGGTGGGAGAGAAGTCAGCCAGGAGGCCCTGGTTGCACAGGAAGAGAGTGGTGGCAAGACTTGTGTTTGTCGGATGCAGTTGTGGAAGTGACCGTGTTGCAGATGAGGTATGGCTACTGCATTGAATCAGTGAGGGTGAGTGCCTCTCATGGTGGGAAGAGAGAATGGTTAGTTCTCCTGCCCTCCTGCTCTTTGCATGAAGAGGAACAAGAAGGAGCTTAAATGCACTGGCATTTAACTCCAGGAGGTCCCACTAGGCAGGCTTTTCACAGAGGATGTGCGATGGTTTTGTCCCCAACTATGAGTTGGGTCATGGAGCTGAGGTATGCGGCTACTGCAACCCTTTCCAAGTGCTGTGGTCTAGGAAAGTCCTGCTTTGCATTCTGGCACTTTTTACCCTAAAGCAGAGCTGCATGCTGTGAAAAATGTAGTAGAGGCATGGCAGCCCTGTTTATAGGCATTGGTCTTGCCAAAGCCTGGGAGGATGTGCCTGGGAACAGGTGTGAGGGAGGGATGGAGCCGTGTGGGGACAGAGGGGCACTTGCAGAGTCAGACCTTCAGTGCTGGCCTGCAGTAGCTGACTTCAAAATGGAAAACCAATAAAGGAAGGATTAGGCCACAATTTATGTTTCAGCACCTATCTCATAAATGTTATTTGTAAAAAG
Source organism: Agapornis roseicollis (assembly GCA_002631895.1). NCBI lineage: Eukaryota > Metazoa > Chordata > Aves > Psittaciformes > Psittacidae > Agapornis > Agapornis roseicollis. The sequence goes on from NDXB01018185.1 coordinate 43,408, forward strand.
AGCCAGGTTATTATATTGAACTGGCCACCCCTTTGCAGTGTTGAGTATCTTCATTTGCACCCGTCTCTTGGTTGCTCACCAGATCTGACTAAGGCTATATGAGGTTGTTGTGTCTTCACTAGTGACTGCAGTAATGTGGACTCGTGTTATAGTGTGTCCATCTCATCTGAACTGGTGCAGTTTGGGCCTCAGGATGATTTTAGGTTTCAAAATTAGAAAGCTGAATTCAGAAATGACTTAATTTAAAAACAGTGTGTGTATGGCCAAACAAGAAACAAAATCAAAGGCAGTGTTTTCTCGTAGATGTCTTAAATATGCATGTGTTGTGTTGAATTGATTTGTGGAGGGCTGTGGATGTGCCAGATGTTTATAGTGGGATGTTTTAAAATTTGTGTGCTCTGGATGATGATAACTGACTCTATGAGACCGCAGGATTAGGAGAGTATAAACTGAAGAGAGGTGAGGCTCTTGAGGAGAACCTTAAGCAAGCAGAAATGTGATTTCTTGTTAGTAAAGAAATTTGTAGTCTGAGCCTGAAATGGCTGTAATGTGTTCTCAGATAGAACTCTGAAGTGCTGACTCTAAAACCACATTTATTATTACAACCACCAGATTTCTCTTTTGATTTGACTTTGAGGGATGAAAAGAAGAGTAAGTCCAGGAAAGCAAGATACTGCTGTTTTAGAATCAGTACAGGCTATTTTACTGAGGATGTGATGGACCATTTTAATGTCCCTTTTCTCGAAAGGCAGAGCTACAGTAGGAATGGCCAGCTTTTTGCCCTTTAACTGGGGTTTTGTAGGGCAGTTTAGCAACCTGAAGTTGCATTTATCTTAGTTGTATTTGTTATTCCTGTATTGTGTGTACTATTTGGAGGCTTTCTGAAGGTGCAACAGAGATAAAGGCTGTTCACATGCCTGGCTTGGAAAGAGCATGGAACCCTGGTGTTTGTATGGTATGTGTCACCAATGGCTGTCCCCTCTTCTGCAACCATGCTGAAGCTGAAATGGGTAGGTAGCTGTGTATATGTGGTGAGGTAAAGGAAGAGGCAGGAAAGAAGCTGGAGGTGATAATGCCTTGACCTTTTCATACCCAGAGTAGTTGTCTGTGCTGGACAAAAGTGATGACTTCATTAAGCTAAATGCATAAGCAGGGCTGAGAATCCCAGCTTCTAGGAGAGATTTTAGTAGTTTGGTGGTTGCTGATGCTGTAAGTTCATTGTTCTTGTCTTCATGTTGTGTTATGTGACACAACCACAGATGCTGCTATGCAGTTACTGGGTTTTTGTACGGGTGGAGGTCTATGAATAGACATCTGAAATAAGAAATCTTGCTCCTCCAACTACAAAAATTCTACTTCCAATAAAGCAGCCCAGGTGGTCTTTCTCTTATATATTAGTATGTTTCTTTTGTATAAAAACGCACAGGAATGTGTGTTGAGGTAACAAAGCCTGAGGTTTTGGTAAAGGTGAATGTAAGGCATTTTGTATGATTTGATCTTGGAGGCTTACAATGACCCCTTTCCTGAAAAAGGGGTTAGTTTGTTTTTCAGTGTGCAGCTATTATATGGAAAGACTGAGTTTGATTGTGGCTCATGGTGTATGCTTGTTCCTTGTTCTATTTATAGACATCAAGTATTACAGAAGATGCATAAACAGGTGGTGATTTTGACTCAGTCAACTTAAACCAGCCTGATACCCTTCCTTAAGCTATATGGGAAAGAAGAATTTATCTCAAAGATCTCAATGAAGCTTCTTTTTCTTCTCAGCAATGAAATATTTGTGACACTTAAGGCTGCTGTCAGAAAACAGCTGTTCCTACAGCACAGCTGTGAAGAGATGCTCACTCTCTAAACACCTGATCTACCTTTTAAACAGCTGCCTATCCATATAAACACATCATAAAGGAATGTACAGATGCTCAGCTCTCCTCTTCTTGGAATGTCTGTCAAATCTTACAGTATTAAAAATCAGTAAGCTTTTATAAACGTTTAATAGGACTGTGTTAATTACCTCCCTTTCCCAGTCACCACACTGCTTTGCAGTAACATATTTTCAAGCACTGTTTGTGAACCTCATGGGGATGTCACTGAAGGCAGAGATGTTGTACTGCATCTGCACTGTGCAGGTGTGGCTTTCCAGGAAAGTGTGCCTTTGTCCTGCTCCTGTGCAGGATTGAAATAAATGGGAACACAGTGAGACATGCACCAGGTACTTTGTCAAAGCCTGAGACTCCTTTGTACCCAAATTGTCAGAGCCTTAGCTTCAGCTGCCAGTCTCTCTTATCAGGCTGCTCTTGGTACTGCTCTGTTTTCTGCTGCAAGTGTAGCAGCAGTTCACAAAGGGAGGACCTCATTATTTGCAAGTTGAACTCGTAAAACCCAGCTTCCTTTATGGATGTAGTGAACTTCAATTGTTGAAGGTCAGAAGAGGTTATGTGTTGATGTAAACTCTTGTTTGTTCCATACTTTTTGGCCCACACTAAGGGAAGTTTGAGAATAAGGTGGGCTGCGACAGAAAGGGAGAGAATAGCAGGCAGAAAGCAAGGATAGGTGTGGTCTTCCCATAGGGTTTGCTTTTGTAGTCTTGTGCTGTGCAGATGCAGAGCATAATGCTTCCCACACAGTGCAGTAGTCTAGCATAGTCTGAGTCCAAGACACAGCAAGCATGTGATGCCTTCTTAGAGAGTCTCAGCAAAGAAGAGGGAAGATAGTGGTGGCAAAACTGTGGGGCAGGGCCATTCTGCCTGCCTACGTGCTGTGTGTGCCATATGCCCGGCCATGCTAGAGACTTGTCTGCAGTCACAAAGGTGTGTTCCTGAAACTGTCCTTCAGCCCTCACCTCCTCCCTCTGGGGCTTCCTCCAGTGTCGCTGCTGACAAATCACAGCCTGCAGAGACAGTGTGAGTAGCATTTTTAGCTGGCTGGGTTAGCTTAAGTTTTTAAAAGCACCTGGATACCTTCAGAAAATCTGTGTTTTGCTTAAGTGGTTTACAGAGTCTTGAGTTCTTCCTCCCAGTCCCAGACTCCAGATCTTGTCTGTGGCATTTGTGAGCACAAGATGCCTAGGTGCTTGGGAGTTGAAAGTGTGCAGAGGAAAATTAGAGGCTTATTCTTGGAAACTAAAAGGAGAGCAGAAGAGGCAAAAAGGTCCTGACAAACAGCTTGATTTTTCCCTTCCCCAGTTACCGGTTTCCAAGTGGCAGAGTCACACTTCCACTGGGGATGACGGTTCCTGGAAAAGTTGGTGAGCATACTTGTGCTGCTAATACTGGTAAAAACACTGAATAGCTAAGACACTGTTGAAGTTATGTTGGCAAAATAAAGAGAACCTTCATTAGGGGAGAGAGGAGTCTTGGGTGTACCTAATGCACTTTAGATTGCAAGAGTTTCAGTTGCTGTACTTTAGTTTTTTTCTCTTTCCAGTTTCATTAAATCTCAGACATGTTTTAATGCTCAGCTAACTTTATTAGGACTTGATTCATGAAGCTCATCACAGCCTAGAAGTATAGCCAGGATGTCCATATGCGGAAACACCTCTGGAATGTGCCAATAGAGACTGGGGAATCAGCAGTCAGCTAAAGTTCCCTATTAAATGTATAAAAGTCTTGTCATGGAGTTTGGTCATCCACTGTTGATTGCTTGCTTTTTATGAGTGCTTTGATGAATTGCTGGTGACTGGTAAGTCTGGGCCATAGTGGTTTTCTCATTTACTTGTAGGTTGCAGCAGGTTTTTCATGGAGTTTTTGACTCTTGGATCAGGTTTCCACAAGCACTAACACTGTTAGTGTCACCTTGTCAGATGGTTTAATGTGTTGGTATAATTCATCTCTTAAAGGAGAGAACTTGGATCCTTGCCTGTTCCAAGGCTTTCAGTGCTCAGAACAGAAAGACCATATGGGTAAAATTTAGGTTGCTACTGATGTCTGATTACACATCCAGCTGCCTTGTGCATTAGGTTGTTGTATCTCAGGCGCGATGTATCTTGGCGTAGATATGGACTGTAATAACAAGCATCGCAGTGCAAAGAAACTGCCTCATCTGTCCTCAGACTTGCCATCTGCTGGCCTGTAACCCAAGGGAATTCTTGTCCATGGTTGTTTCTCCCCTGTGTTTAAGCCACCATCTCTTTCTTATCTGGGCAAGCTAGTAAGACACCTATCTTACAGAGTCTTTCCTAGCAGACTAGGGAAACTGGGGAGGCTATGAGGATTTTTGGCCAGGTGTCCAGGTAAGACTGAAATCACTTGAAATTCTTCCAAGCCACAGCTTCTTCTCACCAGTGAAGAAATCCAGATTCTGCCACCGAAGGTGTAACCTCAGGGCTGATAGTTTCTGTATATCTTTTTCAGACAGTAGAAACCATCTGGTGCTGTTCGTGTAGGTCCCAGTACACATATGGCTGAAGGATTCTGCCACATCCTCTGTCTTGCAAGCAATTGGAAGCTATACATAGAAAAGGTGTACCAACTCTCTGATATATTTACTAGGAGAGCTAATTAATCATTCATTGCCTGTATATTTTAATCATCACAGTATAACTGAGTGCTTTATGCTTCCAACAGTTGCAGATACTGAAGATCTTGTATGGCTTTCCAACACTGCAGGGGGTAAAGCACAAGCTCTCTTTTATGAACAACGAAACTATGGACTGAAGGTGCTTTTCAGGGGTTTTCAGCTTTACTGCCATTTCATAATGTTGAGGCTAAATGAGCTGCCAGAAAGCTGGGTTACAGAAACATACAGCTCCTGTCCTCAACTTTGTTGCTGGAGTGTCCTTGCAAAGCATGGACAGGCAAAAAAAGCACAAGAGCAGTTCAGGAAACCAGGCTCTGTCACCATTCAGAGTATGTGTGTCCTGGCAGCATTTTGCCTGGACCTCATTCTTTGGTCCATTGTGTATATTATGAAAAGATCTAACAAGGTTAAGACCTAAAGAAGTCAAACCTTCATATGTCTGTTTGTGTTGAGATCCATGAGTTAAAGTGGACAGAAGAGAGAAATGAAAATTGAACTTCACCAGATACAAAGAACTGATGAATTACTTCTGAGCATTAGTGCTGTTTTGAGACAGCTCATAGCTCTAGAAAGAACAGATTGGGTCAATGTGTGCTTTCTTGGAACTTGGGGTTTTGGTTGGTTTTTGAAAGTTTTATGACATGTTGAAACATTTTATTGCATAAAGCTCCTTCAGCCCCTTCCTGTTGCTTTCAGGGTTTTGTTCTGCTTAGTTTTGTATATAGTTGTGCCAGTTAAGCTCCATTTGACTGGTTCTATTCATCAGTTACTGGAGACACAATACTAAGAATAAACTTCACCCTTTGTACTCTTCATATTGGTGCAGTGATGCATCCTTTCTATGGAATGAATAATGTTGTTGTGATGCTCTGGAAATTAAAACAAATGTATACGAAGTACTAAAACACCTCATATTTTGATGTGAGGAAGGGGTGGGTTAACAAAGAAGTCACTGTCAGCTGGTTTTGATAATACTACTTAAGTTAGCAGGGAGATGGTACATTTGGTGGCTTGGCAAGCTTGACAGTGAACTGGGACTCTTGTTGGACTGTCTGAACAATCTGTGCCTGAGGGGAAGGCTGGCTTTTTTCCCACTCTGGAAAGACATGTGTGAGCATGTAAAAATCACGCTGTTTGGTGTTTACATTTCTTCATGACTTTGCAGGCAAGCTGTGATTGACAGAGGCTTAGGAATGTCCTGCAGTGAGATGGGTCATACGTGTACATTTCTAAAGGCAAAGATCTTCATCTCCAAGACAGGCTTGTTTTTTCTGTCTGTGGTCATCCAGCAAGTTCAGGTGAGGCTGTACTCTGCTTCTTGGGTGAACAGTGCAGTCAGTGAAGGCTTTCAGCAACACAGGCATCCTTTCAAAACAAGTTGGTATTTATTAGAGCATAGAGCAAGGTCAGGTTTTTGTCACCAAATTAAACTTAAGATGGAGTCTGTGGGGACAGAAGCAACCACTCTGGATTTCTCTACCTGTTGGATGTCCTCTGTGTCCTGGTGTGCGAAGTCCTTGCTATGTAGTCTTTGCCACAGACTCCTTATACTGCAGGGTGTTCTTCCAGTTGCAGTATTGCTATGGTCAGAGTCCTGCCTCTTCCAGATCCTGATGCTGACCTTTGGCCATTGGAGTCTTCTGTCACCTTCCCAAGGTGCTCAGATGGCTCAGAGACAGCTCCTTCCACAGCAAATGAGACATGTGTACTGATTGTGCCAAATAATGCTTTCCCAGGGAAGAAATTAGCTCAGTCGTGCCTGAAGGTAGCAGAACACAGTCTGTGTTATGGATGCCCTAGCTTCCTGTATTGTCCATGTTTGTCATTTTGTCAGACTTGTGCTGTCCTCTGGAGTGTTTGGCAGTGTGGAAGGACCAGCTTTTGGAGAAGGGCAGGCTAGTGAGCTTGTGACCGGTTTTAACAGCTCACGTGCTCTGGATAGCAGCCAGTCTCAATGCACCCCAATCAGCAACTTTACAGCAAAGTGATGGTTCACGAATCAAAGGGATTTCCTGTGGAGATGAAGATGGCTTTATTTGTCTTCAGACGGAGGTTTAGTGTTAGACCTTCAGGTCTCAGTGCAGAAGCACACTTGGCTGAACTCAGGTGATGTGTCAAGCACATTGCAGTGGGTATTTTTTATCTTGCTGTCTGACTGAGAGGAGGAGGTTATGGCCATGTGCTGTTGAGATACCTTGTCTGTTGTTTGTGATTGACCTTCACCAGCCCATACAGCTGCTGTTTATTTAGAGCTCACAGATAAAAATAGTCTCCCTCAATTATATATGCAAATGAACAAAACCAGGCTGCCTAGCAGTGCTGCAGTTGGATGCTTATGGGCCCAAGAATGGAAACTGCATGTGTAAATTGAATTACTGCCCTCAAAACCTGTGTCTTTGCACAGGGCTGCCAATGGGACTGGGTGAAATCAGTCTTGCTGGAAAGAGCTTTAAGGCAAAAGGCATTATTGGATGGTAGGAGGACTAAAGGATGGCCAGATGGCAGGCATGCCCACTCCTTAAGCCCTCCTAGATGTTTGTGGGCTTACTACTTTAAACTGCAGCTCTGTTGGCATTAATTATTTTGAGTGAAATGACATGTTTGGGTAGCATTTTCCTGTTAGAACACATATTTAAATAATTGTCACCTTTTTCTTCCGTAACAGCCATTAGGGATTCTTCTCCTTCTCATTTGCTGACTCCCATACTTAGAAGGCAACCCCTCTTAGGGGTGCCTTCCTTTTAAGACATTTAGATTGATTGGTGTGCAGGTTTTGCGGCTAAGCATGTTAATGATTTCTGGATGCCCTTGATGTGGGGTATCATTTTCATAGAATTACATGTAACTACTCCTCCCTCTCATGTCACAGGCAAGTGGGACTTCAATAAAACTGATCACTCTCTTGTAGCTTAAAAGGTGGGTGAAGTTTTTCTTCATCCATGTAGAACATTTGTATTTATTCAGGAAAGTAAATCATAAACCAGCTTTGCTTCTGCTGGCTTGTGGAGAAGTTTTCTATCAGATGTGTGGCATTTCCAATGTTTTATTGAAAACCAAGACTTTCATGTCCATTTGTAAAAGCTCTGTACATGTGGTTGTCAAACTTACTTCAGTTGTTCAACATTATATAAAGATAAAGTCAGTGTGGGTGGTCTTCCAGAGGACTGAGTGATTTTCCCCTCTCTTCTCTTTGTTTGCTTTTTATGAGACTTCTTAATGAGTGTCTTACAGTGGTAGTAATAGGTTTATAGGTTCAAACCTGTTCCAAATTTAGTACAGGGATGTTGTGACACACATGCTTTCATGCATGAAGCAGTAAAGCAAGGGTTGGATGGGTTGATTAGCTTTGTGGATGACTTGTCTTCATTGGACATGGGAGCTGTGGAAGGTCAAAAGTGTTTTACAGGGTCTGCCAACTTCTGGGTCCTGGCCAATTCCCACATCAAAACTGTAAAAACCTCAAACATGGGAAGTCTGGGGGTTGGAACTAGATGATCTTTAAGGTTCCTTCCCACCCAAACTGCTCTGATTTCATGATTCTAAATAGAATAATAGATTTTATAAACAACCCAATAGGTTTCCCTGATTCTGTGAGACTGGCTGTGTGTAGACTGGGGAAATGTACCTGCCTTTCTCCTATGATTTACAAGCTAGGCTTTCAGAAGAGCTCAGCAGGTCCATGTTCTCAGTAAAACCTGGTGCTGTCCTCTTGAAGGAAGTGGTTTAAAACCAAACTGAGGAGCGGTGCACCCATCTGAATGGCTTTTCAAATAGATTTGCCCAGACCTGATGTCACTGAAATTAATCCCATAACTGGAGATGTTTCCTGTTTTCCTCAGAGCAAATCGGAGCCTTGGCCGGGCAGCACATTGTGCATGTGGCCTGCGGAGAGTCTCACAGTGTGGCACTCAGCGATCAGGGCCAGCTCTTCTCCTGGGGTGCCGGCAGTGATGGGCAGTTGGGCCTCACCACCATAGAAGATTCAGTGATGGTACCAAGGTAAATTCTTAACAGATTTGTGTTTCCTTAAAGCAGCTTCCTGGAGGTGATGAATCAAGGGTTGTTCCTCTTCCAGCCTGGAGTCAGTGGGAGTGTTCCTTTCTTTCAGAGGGAGTGTAATCGAGCATTTCTTAAGTAGGGATGTAAGGGTGATTCCTCCTCCTTTTCTGTACTTTACTGGTGCTTCTTGAGCCCTGTGGGGACTCAGACAGGTCCTCAAGGATGGGCCTTCTGCCCATGGGTGCCTGGGGCATGGAAGAGGAGAAAATCAGAATGTGCTTGGCTTCCTCAATGAAAAATGTTTTGTACAGAGCGAAGAGGGAGGGAGGACACAAAAATAGAAATGCTGTGTGATACCTAGCTCTATTCCAGTCCCTGGGAAGTCCCTCTGAGATGGGAGCTGCATTTCAAGAAGGGGGGGGAGGGGAAAAAGTATGACAGCATGCGCTGGCACATCAGCTCTGAAATTCTTGCAGTGTTGCCTGTTAGCAGTAAAGCTACTAAACAAGCTTACTGTAGTTTTGTATAGTGGATGATGCTCAGAAACTTCAGGGTGGTGTTCAGTTTTCTTCATTTATTTATTTAATGCATTCTATCTGTGTCAGAACGCTTAAGTGCAAGGACATGTAGCTGGTGGCAGAGGCAGACACCAAAACTTCTCCATCCAAAGCAGTTTGCAGGTGATGGATCTCATTTTATCGCCAGACTAAAGATGACTGGACACTTTGTGCTTCATGGCAGTGTATGCTGGCTAAAGGTTTCTGCAGATGTGCATTTATTGTGTATGGATCTGTGTCACCCTCAAGACTTTATTCCTCAGTCTCAAACCCATAGATTATGGGTCTGTGCAGAACAAATGCCTGAATGGAAATAATAATTTTGACGTAAGGTTACGCTGTATTTTTGGATGCTTATTCTAAAGTAGTGTCATTGTCTTTAGGTTGATAAAGAAATTGAACCAACAGATGATACTGCAGGTTTCCTGTGGAAATTGGCACTGCCTGGCTTTGGCAGCAGGTATTGTAGCATTCATTATTTTTTTACCAAGATCTGTGCTGTTATTTTGCACAGTGTCCAAGATTCTGTGTTGCTGCATAATAAACAAAGGACATCCCTGTCCCAACTGCTGTCAGGCCAAATGGGAGGCTAAAAAATGGATCGGGTATCATGAGTATGGAAGAAGAGCTTTGCCAGTACTGCCAAAGAAGAAAGCATTGTACACAGGCCACCCATTGTCTCACTAGTGAATGGCAGAACAGTTAAAAGCGTTTCATCTTGATGTAGAAAAATGTGTGTAATTAATTTGTATTGGAATTATCCTTGGCTGTTACTTTTCTGTTTGCAATGTGGACTTTGTTATGCTATTTGTGTTACAGCAGTCTGATGCACTTTTTTGCATGTCTGTTTATTTTCATGGTGGCTTCAGACAAGGCTTTTATTTTAACAAAGAATTTCTTGCTTGAATTTTCCCTCCCTCATCCTCCCCTTTCTCATCATAAGTCTTGCAAAGCCCTCAGCCCTGGTTCTTGTTCATTTTGAACTCACCATTCTATTTCTTGCCTTGTTTCAGATGGCCAGTTCTTCACATGGGGACAGAACAACTATGGTCAGCTGGGCTTGGGCAAAGAATGTCCCTCCCAAGCCAGTCCACAACGTGTCAAGTCTCTTGATGGGATCCCTTTGGCTCAGGTTGCTGCAGGTGGAGCCCACAGTTTTGCCCTGTCTCTCTCAGGAGCTGTGTTTGGCTGGGGCAAGAACAGCTCAGGACAGCTGGGACTAAGTGATGAACGAGGTACTAAAATTATGCTCCTAGTTGAAAGAAGGATGGACTTTTCTGGCCTAGCGTCAGTTTTTGCATTGACAACATATTTTTACTGAGTGGATATGTAATCCTTAGCCACTACTCTTGGGAGGGGAGAAGAAAAGTCTTTGGACTCTTCAGGCTTTTTATACAGGAACAGAAAGACTTTTTTCCCCATGTGGATGTTAGTGGAAGTGAGGAAGGTTGAGAAGAAAGATGTTTCAAATGTGAGTGTCGTGCAGACATATAAAGAAGTGCTCATATTCTTTCTTCCTGTTCTTAAGAATGCTTTTTAAAGCATTTAAAGCATTAAATGCATTAAATGCTTTAAATGCATTTTTAAAAATGTCCATGTTTTGTTTGAAGTTGGTGTGGAGCAAAGATTTTCTGGAACTGTGGGGCTAATGATAGTTTTTTTAGGTGGCCACATTCAGTGAAGTCTAACCATCAGCAGTCTTGAAGATAGGTTTGTAAGGGAGGCTGAAGATTGGATGTAATATTACCACTGCTCTGAAAAGCCTTGATCTCCTCTGCTTGTTGTTAACACATTCTTATTATGTGAATGTTAACACATTCATTTTTGCAAAAGCAAGTGGATGAAAGCTTTTCTTTGGAGCTTCAAATTAACCTCTTTATTGTCTATGCATAGTTGCTGAGTAGCTTTAAGCATCTAGGCAAGTTACTAAGTGTGGATATGATACCCAGTGCACATGGTTAATTTATTTTGCGTGGTTGAGTAGATGAGGGGTATGTATTTGTAAATGTTATGTTGCATAACATAGTAGCATATAAGCTCTGTATGTTGCAAGAGAAAAGTGCTACCTCACATTTTGTGTAACTATAATTGGGTGATGCATTTTCACAACCCACCCTACAAACTGAAATGTATTTAAAGCAATTACTCAAAACCAGCCTGTAGTTTAGGAAAGGAGGCTCGTATGATGTATGCAGCATTTCATCTTGCTTCACACTTTTAGAAATGTGAAACACTATTTTAAGACTTTGTAACATATATTGTGTTCTCTCAGAAATGCTCCAGGTCTATTCTGTTGTACTTCAGATAAGCTAGAGCTGATCTAAAAGAAGAATAGCCATGTTCTTTCCATGGAAAGATAATTGCAGGTATCTGTAAATATCTATCTGTAGACTGTCAGATAATTGCTTCTAATTTCAACAAAGTTACAGTTTGTATGTGAGATGCTCGTTTTGACATGGTGCTAATCTTAAATTAACATTTAAGAAGCATCTGCTTGTGGGCTGTATTGCCCAGGGTTCATACTCTGCTTACCCCTCAGTATGTGAGACTGTAGTAAATAACTGATACTTATGAATCACGGTAAGACAGTGTGAATTATATTTAGTGAACATGAACAGCATAGTCTACAAACACAAATATTCTGCAGCCCTGTTAAACAATTATGCTGTAGACGTAAGTGTCATTCCTGTCAAAATAAAGATCAGAGTGTTAAAATAGAAAACAAAGTAAATGAAAAATGTGTTCTTATTTCTAAATCCCTGCAAATGTGGCCATTTTGTTTTCACTACCCAGAAGAAAGCACTTGTCAAATCCTTGGGTGAAAGTCTTAAAAAATGGGCAGCATATCTAGGTGAGAACTTGATTATTTTTTTGGTTGGCACGAAGTAAGCAGCTGCTCACCTTAATACCTACTGTTTTGAGGTGCCTACTGCTCCTTGAAATGCTTAGCTTATCCCTGGGAGACCCATTTTTGATTATCGGAATGTCATAGTAAGGAGGAAAGCATCTCTTAATGGTTGGCCTTTGCAAGTAGGAGGATCTTTTTCTTAAAGGATGAAGACAGAAGAAAGGCTAGGCATTTAAATGCATCTTGGGATTCAGCTTGCCATGTGTGTTGTGCTAGAGTCTCCCATGTGTCAGGATTGGTCTATATAGAAAAGGTCTAAGCAAGCTTTTGGAAACAAATGTTTGCAGTCGTCAGTGACGAGTCTGGAATGGAGCGTGAGGCTGAAGGTGGGTGTAGTGAGGCTGCACTCATAACTCTTAAGTGCCTGATGAGTTTATACAAGATTCCACATATTTGCTCTGGACAATTTTCCTTGAGCCAGGACAAATCTTTTCGGAATTGGAGGGGGAAAGCAGCAGTGAAGTACTTGAGGACATGTTCCCCTCCCCAGTTGTTAAAGCTTCCATTGCACACATAGACCACATCTGAAATTCAGTCTGCAAGTGGTGCTCTCACACATTTAGGTTTGTGTGTTTGAAAGAGCTCCTTTATTTTCTCTGTCTTCAATGCAGACCGAGAATCCCCTTGTCATGTGAAGCTGTTGCGGTCTCAAATGGTTGTTTACATCAGCTGTGGAGAGGAACACACAGCAGTTCTGACAAAGGTAAGGGTGCTGATCTGGGAACCTTGATGCTGTCTCACCTGTCTGATAGCTTCACTTCATTTTATGGGGTAGTGGTGGAAAAGAACAGATGGGTATATTCCATCTGACCCCAGTAAAAGAAGCTACATAGGAAGTACAGACATTAATATATTATGAGATTCATTGGCAATGTGATTCATTGCTGTTTTTGAAGATGAAAATGTTGGTAATCTGTGGTAATAAATAGTAAAACTCAGGTGCATTGCTCAAAAAATTAGGAAAATAAGAAAAAAATTTTAACAAATACACATTGAAAAGGGTGAAAATCACATTTTGTTGGAAGATAAAAAGAGTGATATTGTGCATCAGAATAAAATGCAAAACAAATGGGTGTTTAAATGAAACTCACAGCATTTACTAGAGGTTTTCCATTCTAAACCTGCTGTTTCCAAGTGGTGTATAGTTTAGTGGACAGAGGACAGGGCTGGGATTTGGGAGATCTCTGCTAAGTTCTTGCCTCTGCCTTTTCCTAGGTGTTGCTCTCTTTTTTGGTGCCTTGGTGTTTTCCACTGTAAAATAAATTAAACAGGTGACTTTGGGACACCATTGTAGAAAATTAGTTCTCTAGAAGCTCATGTTCAGAGGAAAAAGTCCCAGTCTTGTTGATGAGCAGCTGATAGAGATGGGTGTGAAGCATTGTGGAAGTGGGTGCTACTCAGCCATGTTTAAACTTGTTGGGATTTCAGACTCATCTGGTGATGGTGGGGGGGAGTTGACTAATGTAGACATACCTAAAGATAATTCTGTTAGCTACCTTGCCATCCATTAGAGACTTCTTTGGAGGCTGCATTAGCAGAACCCAGGTTTCTTTTCAGAATCCTTTGGAAATCTCCAGTAATCTCTGCATAAGCTTGGGCTCATACTGAGACTGGAGTCAAATACTGCTGGGTTATGGGTCCCTAAATGGAGAATATGCTGTTTGATTTGCTAACAGAGTGGAGGGGTGTTCACGTTCGGTGCAGGTTCCTGTGGGCAACTGGGACACGACTCCATGAATGATGAAGTGAACCCCCGAAGAGTTCTTGAGCTAATGGGCAGTGAAGTATCCCAGATTGCTTGTGGCAGGTAAGTCCTCTGTGCAGTCAACATTTTTCTTCGGAGCTTAATGCTGACATTGTAACTAAGGGGAATAGTCTTGCTTCTGTGCGCTATGTGTCAAAAATAAGTTAACTAAAAACTAATTTAAGGCCCTCTGAATGAGGTTGTGTTTTGATTTGGCCTGTTCCCTGAGCTGTAACCTGATAACAGATACCTTTACATCTTAATTCAGCGAGACTTTAGAGTAGCAGCCTCTTTGCTCACAAGTTTTCAGTCTCTTTCATGAAGAGTTAGTAATGCTCGTGCTGTGTTGTTGCCTTTTGATATGTACAGACTTAGCAAATGACTCAGCTAATTCCACCTGTGAGCCTGATACCAGCCCCGTGCTGGCACAAGGTGCTCTTTGTCACTTCCACCTAAAGAGCTCCGTCTCATAAACTGATGCCATCAAGTGGCAAAACCTGAGCACTGGTGCTAGTGTGAAGATACTGCTTTGCACCTGCTTCTGGCCTATGGGAACTGAGAATAAGTTTTAGGCTGTGTTTGGTTTTCTGTTGTTTGTTAGTTTGTTTTCTTTTAGTTGTTAAACAAGGCCTCAACTTTTACCTGTCTCTGTTCCAGACATCACACTTTAGCCTTTGTGCCTTCTTCAGGAATGATCTATGCATTTGGCTGTGGAACAAGAGGCCAGCTGGGAACAGGGCACACTTGCAATGTTAAGTGTCCCTCACCTGTCAAGGGTCACTGGGCAGCTCACAATGGGCAACTCTCAGGGAAACCTGGTACGTACTAAGTGTGATTTGGAGTCTCAAATGGGTGCAGATAATTTCATTTTACCCATGGCTGTCTAAAGATATCTTGACATTGTCCTTGGAAAGAAACTTCATCTTCCTGTGAAAGTGCTACAGTGTTTCAGTTTCAGCTGATTTCAGCATGGCCTTCAAGCAGCCCAGATTCTCCTTATAGTATAAAGCCTGAGACAGTGGCAGTACAAATGTGAGGGAAAAGACACACTAGGAGCTTGCATTCATCAGCCTCTAATCTTTCTTCAACAGATGCCTGTAAATATCACATTGTTAAACATATCTTCTCTGGAGGAGACCAAACATTTGTGCTTTGCTCTGAGTATGAGGTAAAACAAATTAAGTATCTTCTCAAGTCTGCTTCCCTGTCCGAGCATCTTTTGTTTTTGCCAATATCTCCCAAAAATGATCTGTTACTTTGGAGTCCATTCTACCGTATAAACCTTGCCAACAATGATGGCTGTTACAGGAACTCACAGCTTTTTAGGAGTGGCTGGAAGCTGTCTTCCTTTAGAGGCACATCAAAGAGCCATTGAGAAGTTACTGATTTAAGTTTGATCAGCAGGAGTGGAGTCCAGTCTCGATGGCATTTGGAAGTGAGGGATTTCCTGCTCAGGCATTGAGGTCTGTGCAATTAGAGTGCAGGGCAGTGGACCACATACACTGGGGTCTTGTCAAGATATGCTGGATGGGAGGGCTAAGTGCTGAATTGGTTTTTCTGCTTCTGCCTTATTTTGTTCAAGAAGTGTTTGACATACACTTTTGAGGCATGGCAATAAAGGTGTGGAATAAATGTGCTAACCCTGTAGTTCAATATGGCAGTGTTTGAGAGCTTTGGTACATTTAAGGAAATTATTTTTATTTTCTTTTTCCTTTCCTCCTGTTTTAAAATGTATTTGATCTTTTTTTTTTTTTGTTATTGTTTCTTTTGAGTTCTTAATGATGCCACAACTTCCTGACCAAACCTGTTCAGAGACCACACTAAGAAAGCTTACAGTTATATATAAAACACAGAGATTATAGATAAGGAGGAATTGTTTTACAAGCCTTGTATTTGCTGAAATCTATATCTTCTCACAGAATTCCTTGCCTGCTGATGATTTCCGGACCATAAATGAAACACGTTACACCTGTTTAATAAATGATGAAACTATAGATGTCTGGAGGCAAAAGCTTTTAGAAAAGAACAGTTCTAATTCTGTCAAGTAGGTATTATGGCACTGGACAAGCCTTTTGTTGAAAGTCTTATTTAAACATTTTGTTGGCTTCCGTGCCATGCTTTCACTTGAAATTTAGCAGCCTTTTCAAGTGTGGTTCTTGATCGTTTCCAAGGGGAAGACAGTGGCTAGTCTCAAGGCTGCTAGGTTAGAGCTTCTGAGCAAAACCAGAAGAATTTGAGGCTGCCTCAGAACATTGCAAATGGTGGGTGGGAAATGGATTTTAAAATCGTCTTTCATTGTGCACTTAGAGTTTGTGAAAAGCACCAAGAACCTGTGAACAGATAGATTAAATTCCTTTCCCTATGTACCTGCCATAAGAAGGGAGAATAGGTGGGAAGGGGGCACTGCTAACATTCCTCCTTTCAAAGAGGGATGTTAACTGAATGAACCACTTACTCCCTATATATATACTCCCTTAAGAGTAAAGAGTAATCCTGACATTTGCTTTTCCATAGAAAGAAGGGAAGAGAGCTGAAAAGATTTGCTGGAATGTCTGTTCCTAACCTCCATCTCTGTTTTCTTTTGGCTTCCTGCTGCATACAGTAGTGTTGTTCAGATACTGTCCTCAGCTGCCTGCTGGAATGGAAGCTTCTTGGAGAAGAAGTAAGTGGCAAAACTGCCTCTTTCCCTTGAGGTAGACTGGAATATGTTTACTTGACTCCCTGCTGCAGTGGGATTTGGATTTTCTGGTCAGACAGGAGACAAGAGTAAAAAGTACTCACTGAAGAGCTGGGTGATCAGGGCTAAGTCAGGAAGGCAGATGTTTTAAGAAAGTGCATGGTAAGTGTACTGTAAGTGGCACAAATTCCTTGGAATTGTTACAACTGTTATTTTTCCTTATGAAACTAACATTAACATCTTCAAAAGAGAGGGACAGGAATATGTCATTAAGGGAAATGAGTGGTGCCAGATACCTGCGTAGTCTCTTACCCAGCTGAGCTAGCTAGTGGGGGCTGGTGTGAGTAGAGGTATACGTCAACACAGGCTGCTCTTGGAAAATATGTCTGGGGCAGCGTGGAAGCACTTTCCTTCTAGGTGACGTCAGTTGTGGAAAGTTCTGTGTTCCTGCTTACAAAAGCAGGAATTTTAAATGGGTGTAACCAGCAATAGGTGATGACAAGGATGTAATATGCATAGCTGAGTCAAAGGCTGTGGGTTGGGAAGGCTTATGTTGGCTGTGTCTGTAATTGTTGGGGAGGTAGCAGCATAAGATGAGGAGGAGGAGAGAGAAGAAAATTTTATGGTGATGTGATGAGTAAATGACCTGCAGCTAGGTGAGGAAAACTTAGTTATGCTGAGTAATCTTTGAGAAATATTTTCCAAGAGTAACTTGTAAAAGAAAACAATTTATTCATTATTCTTGCGTTTTCCACTTGTCCAATGGTTTCTTTTCTAGTCTTGTATCAAAGCAGCATGTTAGTGCATCAGAAGAGTTGGGTCATGTTGGTTTAAAATATTTACTGAGGTGTCCAAGTTTTTGAGTCACTGTAAATATTCCACTGTCTCTTTTGAATGTGGAAATGAGTGGAATTTATGATTTCATCATCCCAGTGCAGTTCTCCATCCACTTTAGTGATGCCCTGGCTACCACAGGACTTAACTTCTACAGGAAATCTTTGACCAAATAAATGATGAAATTTGAAGCCACCATGCACTGAAATGAGGTTATATTTAACCACTGTACCTTTATATGTGAAGCTGTATGTCACGGTGCACTTGATAGAAACACCCTAGTATACCCCTCCAGTATCCTAATGCCATATTGGCCTGCTTGCAATGCAGTGCTGTGGTACACAAGGTTAGATGGAAAAGCAGCTTTTCCATGGCTGTGTGAGTGGACACACTCCAATTCTACTTCTGCACATCACAGTCTGAAGTTCTCTGTACCACAGTGTGACTCGAAGGAGCTATTTTCAGCCAGTTATAGAAATAGCTGTTCTACAGGCTATGTTTAGCTTCTCATGTTGTTATAGTCAGACCAGCAAACTGACAAATGTACCCCATCTTTAATAGCTACCTTTTCCTTCAGAGTGCCTAATAAAGCACAGTCTCAGATGAGTAATGACAGACTTGGGAAATCCTTGAGGTCAGTGGAATTATAGCAACGACCTTTTTTTACTAGCAACTGCAAGATTCTGTGTGCAGCTTTACTGCAGCCAATGATGCAGAAAGCCTCTGCTAACAGGTGCTGATCATGCTGTGTACACTGAGCTAAGTAACTTACCTGCTGGACTAGACAGTGTTGCTACATCTGGCTGTTAGACCATTGTCTTCCACAGACTTGCCTTCATTGTCCCTCTTACACAGGTAGCCTGAGTAAATTACAGCCTTTCAAGTGCAGCAGAAAGGACAGCACGTTTGTTACAGCAAAAGACCATATGAAGTCTCTTCACAGCTGTGCTGTATTTTGATTGGGATTGTCGATTAGTTTTAGAAAATTTGAGGTAGGAATTGCCAAAAAGTTATTCTGAATGTCTTCCCCTGTTTTCTTTTGAAAACTCTTATCTGATGTCCCCTTTTACAACAGTCCGTGTCATCCCATGCATCACAATTCTCTTTCTTACTGAGTGTGATATACAGATTTTGTTATAAAAGTAGTATATATGTAGACAACACAGGAGACCCTGGTATATAGGGTATAGTTTTTTAAGCACTCCAGCCTGTCCAGGCTGGCTCTTGTGTCAGTAAAGGAGTCCTGGAGAAATCAAAGACACTTATGAAGTGTGAAGATTCCAACCTCTACTTTGTTTCTAGCCTGATTAATTCTCTAGAGGGAATGTATCCATTGCTTGCCCTCAGACCATGCCAGTACACAGGTAATGGTGTCTCTTCCTTAACTTATGCCTACCTGGGATTTTGTTCTTTTATTTTTTAAAGAATTGATGAACATTTTAAAACCAGTCCAAAGATCCCAGGGATTGATCTGAACTCCACCAGGGTGCTGTTTGAGAAGCTGATGAACTCTCAGCACTCCATTCTCCTAGACCAGGTATTACACTTCTGGGATTTTGGGAACTCATAGGGGAAATAAAGGGTTTGCCCTACGTTACATACAAGTAACAGCAGCTTTTTGGGGAAGGGTTGTATTGAAAATATGCGGGCCAGATCCTTTATGGTATCAGTGGATACTTCTCCATTGACCTGGGCTGACTTTCACCTGCTTGGATTGTGTCTCTACGAGTCGTTTCTAAAAAAAGTTTAATCTCATGGCATTTAATACTTGAAACGGCTGCCGAAATGAATTCAGTGTATGTTATAAATAATGACTTTATGCTCATTAGTTGCCTGCCAGGAGTTGAGTACTTTACAGTTGTATAATTTATTCTAGCTCGGATGTTTCCTTTCAGAAGTAGGGATAAAATTGTGTACGTCCCCCTGCCATTTCTTAGCTATAATTTTTACAGCTTTTTTTGTCTACTCTGGGTTTGGATTTTAAACCAGGGTTGTGACCTTAACAAGCAGGATTAACTGACCTCTAGCCAGCCCTGGGAAAACATATCCCAGAGTTCATGCATTTGGGAAAAACTGGAGTTTACTCCTGTCCTATGGAGTGTCTTTAAAAGGTCATCAGCTAAAGCTGTCGAGTCCGCCCATCTGAGTGTGCTCTGTTTCATCAGTTTTTGCACATCATTTGCATTGTAGGTTCTCTATCCCAAAGGGTAAGTTGTTGTCTTTTGTCTTGTTTTCCTGTAGATACTGAAGAGCTTTGAAAGTTTTTTGATTCCTCAGCTGTCTAGCTCACCACCAGATGTGGAGGCAATGAGGATATATCTGATTCTCCCCGAATTCCCACCCTTCCAAGACTCCAAGTATTATATCACGTTAACACTTCCCCTAGCAATGGCTATTCTGCGCCTAGATACCAACCCCAGCAAAGTTCTTGGTAAGAGGCTGGCATTTAAGATGCGCACTGTTCTCCGTCTCCAGCTGGGACACAGAGTTCCCTTCAGGTTTTTCAGTCATGTTTTTGTGTTGGTTTAATTTTTCTATTCTGTTACAACAGCTGCAATGATAATTGGGTGTTATTTGTGATATAGTGTTCTTATGAAGCAGTCACCGCTATAAAGCAGCTGGGAACCGAAAGGACTCAAGGAATCCTCCCCCCAAAAACCTGTGTTCCCATGTAAAAGAATTATAAACATAATATTTGAATTTTAAACATGAACTATGAGGAAATGAAGAATGTGTTGTGCAGGTAAGTTGTGGGAAGTTAGTTACAATAACAGAAGATGTACGAAGTTTATGGTGGTGTGGATAATAAATGAGAATGAAATATTTTTAAATTGAAACAATTCTTAATCTGAATTTTCTAAGAACACTTATTAGGTAGGTTAAACTAGCTTACCTTATATAGTTTACCTACTATTCAGAGGCTTTGTTAAAGTAGATTTATAATGAAGATTAAATGATCATATTCTCTAAATTTAATCAGATATTGTCTGCATTAGAATATCCTTCCTGTATAAGATAAATAGAGGAGCATACTAGATATAATGTTACCTTGTCCTCTGTAAGTTGCAGAAAAACCTATTGGTTGGTTTGAGACCAAGCTGAGCACCCCAGTTCTTCTCCCACTTATCAGTCTAATAATTTCTGATAATATTTTTTCCTATGAGCTCACTTTAAGCTAAGCAGAACTTACGCTGCTTAATGATTGTTGCTCATGTTTGCTAAGCTATTACTTGTTATCTTACTCTGTTTCTTAAATTTATCTTCTACTAAATCTCATATCATCACATAAAATGCTGTGTATTACATTCAAACCTCCAGAAGTATTGCTTCATTGCACTTACTTTGAGGTTTAGTGATTTTATATATATACATATTATTGAAAGAGACTTTGCAACCAGGTTTCCTCCTCTACTCAGCATAGTCCAGTGTGATTGTTAGCATACATAAATGTAAAGGATTCTCATACTTTTGCCTACCAGAATCTATGGTTGTGCTGACACATAAGAGGATGAATTGGTGTTTGTTTCAAACAGCTGACATGATGGTATCCCAGGCTCCAGCTTCTTCTTTGCAGTTGGATTGGTTCTAGCAAAGGAAATAATAGTCAGTGCCCCTTCAGAGGAGAGGTAAGGGTTACCTGTCCTTGACAAGAAAGAAATTAGCCTTTCTGAAGAGGAGGAGTTCATACCTTTGGTGCAGATACGCAGGGAGACATGTTCTCACACCTGCTAGAGAAGTATATGTTACTACAGAGAATTGCTGAGGCAACTGCATTCTTATCACTCATGAGAGAAGTTTGCTCACAAAATTGGACTCCTGAATGCAAGATACTTGAAACAATATCTTAAACTGAAGGTTGAAACCCCTTGAATTGAGGCTCTTGCGCTGATCAGGGATTGGGGCTGAGTAATGGCTGGGGTGGTTGGTTGTATGAGAGTGGAAAGAGTTTTCCAATTTCTGGTATCTAACTGACTGTTTGCTTGCTTTCATGTTGCTACAGTTAGGACAGAAATAAGGAAGTTTATTTTAATCAATCTTCAGGTGTGTTCCCTTATTTTCAGCTGTAACCCCTCATTTAGGGGTTTCTTTGGCCTCTAGTTCAGGATTTATATTGATGTTCCTCTACTTTTTAGATAATTGGTGGTCTCAGGTGTGCCCAAGATACTTCCTCAGGCTAGTGGACCTCTACAAAGGTGCAGTGGTTTACCTTCTCAGTGGAAGAAAGACACTGTTGATCCCAGTTCTGTTCAGTAGCTACATTACAGCTGCTCTCAGACTTCTGGAGAAACTCCACAAGGTAAGAGGAAAGCCTGGGTACCACGTGTTGCCTCAAGATGATTCAGTCTTGTCTGCTCTTTGCCAGTTGGCAGGAGGGTGGTTATGGTCCTGGCTTGTGAGCTGTGTCATTGTCCACCAAGACACCACATGGGAAAGATAGTGGTTTTCCTGAATTCAAGGTACTTGAAGATTGTTTAGTCCTATCTCAAATGCTAGGAAAGAATGCTGTTGCTGAGCCACCACACTGCTTGCACTGCGGCATCCCAAATACCTGTGCCATGATGCTTTCTGCTCCCGCTGTGTTGGTGCTGGGTAGTCCAGGTGAGGAGAGGAAATTGAAATAAGTCAAAAAGAGGTTTATCTTGATTTTTGTTGGTTTGTACTAAAATACAAGGGACCATGTGGTTTTGCAAGACTTTGAGTCTTGCAAGACTTGAGCTGCTGTAACTGATTTTATGAAAGCAAATTTGCATGTTCTAAAAAAAAAAGATAAATATATCCACATTTTAAAAAACATCTGTTTTCTTCACTAGGTAAATCAGAAGGTTAAACATGTAGAATATGATAAATTTTATATCCCTGAGATTTCCAGCTTGGTGGACATTCAGGAGGATTATCTCATGTGGTTCTTGCATCAGGCTGGAATGGTAAGAGGTTTTACATATATTCATACAGCTGTCCATGTTTGTCTCTCTGGTTGTAGATCTGTATTTTTAATGTCCTTAATGAGAGTGAAATGTATTCAGGATAGGAGCATCTATATGTTAAGCCTCTCAGATTTTGGGTGGCTTGACAAAATTGACTTAAAATAAGGCTGTTGGGAGAACTGGAGCTAACAATATATAACTAATGTTTGCTTCAATCTCTGTGATTATTCATGTGATTTTCATTCAATCCTTGCTCAAGGGGATTAATTCAGTCACTGGATCCTTTTAATGTAATCGAGACCTCAGGAGCCAAATCCTGTATTCTAAAATTATAATTTTTACCCTTTACTTCTGCTGTTTAGGCAGGTATTGTGAATAATGTAGCCAGTGATCTTAAAATGTTGCTCTGTAAGAGGAGGCAGTATGGCGTTCTGGCTAGGGGACTGAACCAAGACTCAAGAGATGTGGGTTCTATTCCTGGCTCTTCCAGTAACCTGCTGGGTGATCTTGGGTAAGACCCTTCACCTCTTTTATGCCTCACTTTCTCATCTGTAAGAGAGGAGATAACTAAACTGAGGGCTGGAATATGCTGTGTAGGAACCCAGTGAGATTGGTTAATTATAGTGAGGAAAGGGATGCCGAGTGAGAGAGAACACCAGAAAACACCTGCCAGGGGATGCTGCAGGAGTAAAAGCTGACTGTAGCAAGAATTCTTGTGTGTGCTTTCATGGACTTTCTAAATGTTGTGTGTGTTATGTTCCTCATCCCCTGCTTTCCATCATGTAAATAGTGCTGCTCTGTGCTCACTTTTAGTGAGCAGAACAATAAAATAGTGACTCAAATTTATGTAACAGCAATAGTTAAAAATGTATTGATGTGGCTAATGAGAGAAGTGATTTGCATTGCAGGAGTGGTCTTGCATTGTCTTGTTGTGGCCTTATCTCTTCTGATTCATATTGTCTCTGCCTTGGGGGTTGTTTTCTTGTTTGTCTTCATAAGAGTAAGTTGCAGCTATGGCAGGCTAGCACAGGCTTCTGTGCCAATTAGTCTTCTGAGTAACATTTGGTGTTCAAGTTTTGAATTGGATTTGTGGTTTTCCTAAGGAGGAAGTTCACATGCTTGTCTTTAAGAGGGGGGAAAAAAAATAGGTTGTTGGTCCCAGAGGGGAAAATTTTCTTTGGGTCACCTTTGAACTTTGAACCAAAAAACTCAAGACACAAATACCAAAAGTAAAAGGTTTTTATGTTTCTATTTTTCCTTCACAGAAAGTTAGACCATCTATCATGCAGGTAAGAAAATGTGGGTTTAATTACTCTTTCTTAAAGAAATGCTGTGGAAGTTGAGGTAGGAACCAACCTGCCTGCCTTTCTTGCAGGATGCTGTGACACTCTGTTCTTACCCTTTCATCTTTGATGCTCAGGCTAAGACCAAGATGTTACAGACAGACGCAGAACTACAGATGCAGGTAATGCTTCTCTCTCCCATTTTCCTTGCCCTTTCTGTGGTGGAAATATAAGCTTTATAGGGAAGGAGTACTTATGTGTTTAGGATAATCTAAGGATGCAAAGTAAGGTGAGGTCTCTGTTAGAGAAACTTGTAAGGCTGGAAAAGTAGACAAGCCTTCAGAGAAGTGGGCACTTTTACAAGTTTTCTGCCTGTGCAGAGGTGAGGGTTGAAGAGGTGTTCAGCTCCAGCACCTTTACCCTGTAGGTGGCAGCCAAGCCAGCTGACAGCCGGGCTGTGACAAGGACAGCTCTCTTCTGTGCCAGTGTAAACCTCCCAGTGCTAGGCGTTGCTCATGCAGATGCCTTCTGATGGGGTTGAAGCACTGGGCACTCAACCCTCATCCAGGGCATCTGAGGTTTGGGCCTCATCTCATCTCATTCTCTGTGACATGAGTTGGCTGTGGTTGATGGTTGACAGGTTCCTTCAGGGTGGGAAAATGTCATCACAGTTACTCATGGCCATGTGTCATGAAAGGGTGTAGTTCAGGTCAACTAAACAACCACTGGAGAAGGTATTGTCAGAAACAAACTTTAAATTTGCAAACCCACAACAGTGTTCTGTGGCAAGATTTACCCTATTACTTACTGCATGGGTAATACATATAAAGGGAAAATCAAATTAGGATCAGTTGAGAGAGATTTATACAGAGGCTGGAATAAGAAGGGGTAAGGGAAGAGTCCAGATGCAGCTGTATTCAGTCTTAGGCTCAGACTCAGTCAACCATTTATGTCTAAAGGATTTAGCAACACTTAATCACAGCAACACTTACATGTTTGATTAACCACTGATCACCCATAAACACAATAACAGTATTATAGATTTGATATGGTAGCAGGTATACTATGTTTGTTAGAGGGTGTTCAAGTCAATAGACACACACAGGTATGTATAGGCAGATGTAAAGGTAACACACACGAACAGAGATATGTATGTGTGCGTGTGTGTGTATATAGGTATGTCTATTAAAACTTGCCCTCAAGAATCAGTGGAATACTTTCATCTAATGCCTTTTTGGCATTTCTCAGTAGAAGGGGTTTGAGCCTCAAGCAGGGGAGATATCAGCCCAGGTGCCACCATCAGCCAATGATCCTCTTGCAAACTCGACAGTTTGTGCACTCTGAGAGTCATCCCACTTGGAGGGAGGTTCTGATGCAGCCCGCTGTGGTCCGGAATAGCTCAAAGGGTCTCATTTAGCACCACTGTTTATAAGGTCTTGAGATGGTTGGCTTTAATCATCAGTAAATTCACATGGAGCATTCAGATAAGGAATGTTCCAGGGCTAAAAGGGGAATTATCCCCACTGGAGTTCCTGGTATAGGTTATGTTGCCCTTGTCTTATCCTTGCAACAAGAGTTCCTTATACAATTAAGGGATGCTTATCGCCAAGCTCTTGCACAAAGATGGAGAAGTTATTGAAATCATAGAACAGGTTCAAGCAGGCTGAGGGTAGGGGTGATGCACCACCACACCATGGTGCTGGTTCCATATAATATTCATCTCTTAGCTTTTCTGTGGCTGCTTGAACACATAGGCTGCAGCAAGGCAGAGGAGGCTCAGCCTACACCACTCAGAAGCTAGAATCACCTCCTGCTTTCATTTTGTCACCCTCTTGTGACAGTTTGTGAGCAGCATGCTGTGAGGAGGGTATCTACCTTATCTTACCAGGACAGCAGGCTAGTAAATGTTTCTTTGCCCTGAGAGATAGGATCTTTATGAAGACAACTACTTAAAGGCCAAAGAAAACAGTACTTCTGTGAGTGCTGGAATGAAGGAAGCCTGGTTTCCAATGGATTTCTGTTTCAGGTTTAACTGACTTTTAAACTGAATTTACAGATGTGAATTTGCCATTTACTATGAGCAATGCATGAGAATGAGTATATCATGTGTGGTCATAGTTTTGACTAGACTTTGTGCCTGACCTGACTCCAGAAAGTCCATGTAGATGAGAGCTTTGAATTCCATGTGAAGTGTTCCCTGATGGCTTGCGAGGTGTGGTTGTCAACACGCTCCTTAGTTGTAACACTGCTTTCCCTTGTGGACTCTCTGGCTCTTATCAGGGTGTGTTCACACTGAGTTTCTTGACTCAATAAGAGCATGAATAAAGCCTTTTTTCCCCACCCAGCTACCTAATGTGAAAAATATTCAGGAATTTAGTATCTTGGTTGCTCAAATCTGGTGAATCAGTGGACTCAGAAGGTGTTGGTGTGGGAAATGGTGGAGGGCATACAGACACACACTGTTGTACAGTGAGCATGCAGTCATAGAATCATAGAATAGTTAGGGTTGGAAGGGACCTTAAGATCATCTAGTTCCAACCCCCTGTCATAAGCAGGGACACCTCACACTAAACCATGCCACCCAATGCTTCATCCAATCTGGCCTTGAACACTGCCAGGGATGGAGCACTTAGAATCTCCCTGAGCAACCCATTCCAGCATCTCACCACCCTAACAGGAAAGAATTTCTGTCCTTGTACCCTTGGGAAACAAAAGTAAAAGAATAAGGATAAAAAGAACACCAGGCGTATAGTTATTAACTGGTTTCCTTTCATAGGAAGAGAGGAGCTGAGCAGCAGCTGTTTCTCACCTGTCTCTTATTTACAGGTTGCAATAAATGGTGCAAATTTGCAGAATGTCTTCATGCTTCTCACCCTGGAGCCTCTGCTGGCCAGAAGCCCTTTCCTGGTTCTTCATGTTCGCAGGAGTAACTTAGTTGGTGATGCTTTAAGGGAGTTGAGCATCCATTCAGACATTGATTTGAAAAAGCCTCTTAAAGTAAGTTTTCCTCACTTCTTTTAGCACCCTCTTGTCTCACTGACATTTCTGCAGCCTTTCACCCATTTCCCATTACCACTTCACCAGTGTACAGTGGCTTCTCCATAGGTGCAGCACACAGGGACACTTGATCTAATCAGTGCAAAGGTTGAGTCTTTCTCCTCTCTGGCTGCTGGAGTGTTTACTCTCTTTTCCTGAAGTGCCTACTGTATAAGGAACAGGGAAGAAACATTTCTATAGTATTATGCAGTCTCTGTTTTGCTCTTCTGCAGGAACAAGCCTCTTACAATAGGATGCATTTTCTCCCTGAGAAGGGTGCTACAAAATTTAGCAGCTGCTGTCATGTTGCTGCTTCCGTTGTGGGGACAAGTGGTTATTTATTATATGCATAAGGAGTTAAACACTTTTAAAATACCTGATTTTCTCCCATTCCCTTTCCTTCCCTGCAAGCAGAGCACTGAAACAGGCTGATGGGTTGGAAGGGGTTTGGGCATGTTAGACAAATTGCTTTATGTGTGCTCCCAATTAGAAAGATGCCTGATTTACTCAGTACTGCAACCCTGTTACTGACCTGCTTTTTCTACAGGTCATCTTTGATGGTGAGGAAGCTGTTGATGCTGGAGGAGTGACAAAGGAATTTTTCCTCCTGTTGTTAAAAGAACTCCTCAATCCCATCTATGGCATGTTCACTTACTACCCAGAGTCAAACCTGCTGTGGTTTTCAGACACGGTAAGCCTTTGCCTTCTGTATGTGGAGGTTTTAATAATATGCTGCATTTGAATGACAAGAAAGTTAGTGGCAAACTGGGAAAGAAATAATCTTCCCCTCATTTTCCACCCACAATATGGTGTGAGCTCTATTTTTAGTGGGTTTAGATTAGTATAGGTCCATTAACTTGAGTAGAACAGTCATGAGGGTGCCCATGGAGGAGTTGGCTCGTTCTCTATTCTTATAATAAAACTTGTATTAAGTATCATATGACAGTTACAGAACTCTTATGATGGTAAATGTGACTATTGTGCTGTTTACATAATTGCAATCAACCACTCCAGTCATGTATCACTGTCACCTTCAGGGTCTAAACTTGTTAATGCTTTATGTGAGTAACCTCTTAAACAGCAAGAAACATGATTTATAGTGGAAGTTGACTGTGTTTGGAAGAACGTGGAGTGCATGTTCTGTACCTGTCAGATAGCATTATGCTGGAGGTGGTGGGTTATGTCCTTTTTTAACTTCATCTTTCTAGACAGCAAGATGGAAAATGATGTTGTCATTCTTCCCTTAAGGTGTAGCTGCCCTGGTGGGGCTCTTTTTAATTTATTAGTTATATGTAACAAGGAGGGAAATTACATGGTACTTCTCTGATTTATACATAGTATTACAGAGCAATTACTCCTCATGTTAATGCTATAAAAACAACTCTTTTGACACTAAGAATAATGTCACTGTAAGCACTAAAAATTATTCACATATTTACAATGTTTAAGAAATGCAGGCAGTCAGTCTGTGACTGACATACCCAGGGTGAGGGTAAATATACAAAGGAATAAAAACCATTACCAACACCTGTGTTGGTGTATTTGCCTGGTTGGCACTTTGGTTAAACATAAGCTTTTAATAGAAAATAGGATGGGCTATAGTGAGGGAATTGTTAACACACTTTCTTGCAGTACATAGACAGCAAACTTTGAAGCTTTGTTAATGTCTAAATGTGGAGGTGTGTAAAAAAGAAATAAAAGGCTTGTAAGGTGGAAAGCAGCTGTTGCTGTTTCCACAACTAATCATGGCTTACAAAAGCAGTAGGGCTGGGTTTCTGAATCTTCATTTCTGTGCTATGCTGCAGCAAGGAATTCACAGCCAAACTGGGACCTGATGGGAGCTCTCTGATGTATTATTTAATTTATTTATTTTTCCCAGTTGGAAAAGCAGGGGCTGGCTTCTTAGTGCATGGAGGAAAGAGTACTGTGCATTGACCAATCTCATAAGGATTTATCTGTGTGGTTTTGCAGTGTTTTGTAGAACACAACTGGTTTCACTTGATTGGCATCATATGTGGTCTTGCAATATACAACTTCACAGTGGTAGACCTTCACTTTCCCTTGGCTCTGTACAAAAAACTCTTGAATGTGAAGCCCTGCCTAGAGGATTTGAAGGAGCTGTCCCCTACGGAAGGAAGGTATGAAAACCGAAGCTTGCAGCCTTTCTGGGAAGAAGACCATCCAACTGAGAAGAAGTAATACCAAACTGGGTGAAAGCTGTTCAGTGTAACATCTCCCGATCCTTTTGAGCAACTGATTAATTTAGGGGGCTGTGATGCTAGCAGAGTATATAAGTGGGTGATGAATTTCATGTAAGATTTCTCCTCTTCCACATGCTATTGGATCTGTCTTGTTAGACTCTAACCTCTGTACCCACCTTCCTGAGCCTCAGAAAAAAGAAACATGGGTGAAAGATTCCTACCACACTCCTTTGAAAACAGGGGCTGAGGGCCTGTCCCTTCACTATGTGGTTGCATGCATGCTCCCAGATCCTAGCCTCAGCCTTTCCTGCAAATCTGATGCATGTGTCACGATGTATGGGAATTGTGTGTAGAATGTGAACTGTTCCATCCCTGAACCAATGTAACTGACCTGATTCCATGCCAGAAAGAAGGTGGAATGAAGGAATAACTTTTTCTAAATGGTGTATTGAATCCTTTTTGTCTAATTCCATGGGGATATCGGTTCCTTCTGACACTGAGAGAAGATCCCAGTGTCTGACTGCTGTCTTTTTTTTCTTCTGAGTTAGTGTCCAGCTTATCAGCACCAAGGGACAGCTGTTAAACAACAGTGAAGTAAAATGCTGGGAAGACAGCAGCAGGATTTTGAGGAATAGCAGAATATTTTCTTCCTAATGGGGATACAGTCATAATCCACCACCCTCTCCATTCCCCTCAGACTTTTGTGTGGGGATGGCAAAAAATATCTAGGAGTCAATAAGAACTAAAAATGTAATTCTATTCTAAGGCCAGGATCATTAAAGGGGATTTAGGTACCAGGTAGGCATGGACTATATTGATAATTTGTGTGGTCTAGCCTTTATCTTGCTTCTAACAAAGCGTCTTTTTATTTGAGGTCTGTTTCTTTCTTACCCCTTCAGGTGATTTGGAGAGTCTCTTGCAATCCTATTACCCAGATGTGATGTTCTTTCCTTGCATTTGCTGAATTTCTTTTCCCTTTTAGCTGTATGACTTTTTGAATCTGATCTATTTTTTCTTTCCGTACCTGTTATGTAGGAGTCTTCAGCAACTTTTAGATTACCCTGGAGAAGATGTAGAAGAGACATTCTGCTTGAATTTTACAGTAAGACACGTTTAACATGTCAACTAAGTGATTGCTGTGATACAGTCGAAGCCCATCTACTTATTCATGTGTATTATGGTTTATTCCAAACTATGCCTGTAGCATGTACCCCATGCTAATGTTAAGTGTTAATGTTAACATTCTTTGCTGTCACTCGCTTGTTCTTTTGTATGTGATCATGAAAACTAAGCTAGTAAGTAGATTAAGCAGAGTGGTTTTCCAGATAGCCTTGTCACTGTGGCACATGGCTTGAATGTCAGTGGCCAACTTCTCACACTAGACAGTGAGAAGATTCCTAAGTTCCCCTTGAAAATGGAAGTTAGGCTTTGGCATCACTAGGTGAAGTCTTGAAATACTGACACTATTTTCCTTACTGTCTTAATATTAATTCTTTTCAACTGAAAACTTTTTTGTGAGTGTACTTGGTCAGACTTTTAGGTATGAAATGCTAGAGGCTGTTGCTCAGGGACATGCTGGGGAAGTCAGCTTTCCTGTGCTACTATGGCAGTAAAAGTACTTTTCTTCCTAGCTAGTAACCTAGATGCAATAGTTTCTATTGCACAGTGGAGAGTCCCCGAAATTAAGAGTTTGCTCCTGATGTACACAGGATTATCAGGTATGTCTCTCAACATGTGCAAATATTTAGAACTTAGTAGAGATATGGCATCCGTAATTCTCCAAGCTGTATTTTCCTCTGACTCAGGCAGGGAAGGGCTTCCATGTTTCAATGTCTTTGCTTTAAAGTCCTGATGTGCTAACAGGTCTGAGTGATGTGTTCATTTTGAGCTTGGTCTGAGTTCTTGAATCTCTGTCCAGGGCCTGCCTGGGGTAAAAACAAGGTACCAGGAAACAGTTACACACTATGAAGAAAATCTTTTCTGAGCTAGGAGAGTGGTTCCCATTTCCTTGTTTCATGAATGAGAGCACATAGTCTCTTAGATCAAACTTAAATCTGAAGCGAGTCAAACTGGGGTCTGACTGTGTCTCATGCAAGTCAGGGCTGCAATTCAGGAGGAGGTGATGAAGCCATAATGATGACAATGCAGACTGTGTAAAAAAGAATGCAGTTGAGGTAATGCAGGAGATTTCCCCCTGAATTCTCTTTTCTTAGAAAAGAGCATTCTTGCTCTCTTTCTTGCACTACGTGCTGCATAATACGTAAAGACATACAGATGTATCTGCTAAAACTTGGAAATGAGTAATAACTGATACCCCAAACCTTGAAATGAACTCATCTTGCATGTCAAAATCTGAGCCTCTTTTGTGTATGGCAACTTGAAAATAGACCTTTTGGCTTTTTTTCCATGTGACCAATTTTATGTTTACAGAATCTATGTGTTTGTACTGGTGTCGTCCTAGGCCAGGTGAAAGCAGGAAGCTTTCTGTGGGCATGGCATCTTGCAGTGAGTGAGGATGAACAAACCTACTGAGATTCTGTTATAAAAAAGGGAGCCTTGTTTATTGCCTGAGCATGTGGGCTTAGTGAAATACAGGATTTTTTTTTATTTTTCATAGGAAATTTACCTAAAAGAATAACTTTTTTCCTTTCTGAGTTTGCATTTAGACTCAACACCACTCCTACAGCAAATGTAAGTGATGGAAGGTGGTGAAGCGCACAGGCCTTTGGAGCAGAGAAAGTGTTCTGTATATGCCTTTTTTTTCTGGTTTACTCTTCACATATCAGTCATCAGCTGTGAAAGAGAACTCTGATTCTTTCTGCAGGCGTGTGGCCTGAAAAGTACTTCTGGTAAAATTAGTTTTCTGGTTTTGTATAGATCTGCAGGGAAAGCTATGGTGTGACAGAGCAGAAGAACCTGATCGAAGATGGAGATAGAATTATGGTGCAGAAGGACAATAGGTAAGTGGGACATATGTGCGGATGGGCTGTTACGCACAGTGAAGGTGGGTGCCACAGAAACTTAATGTGAGGTGAAATGTGGGAGAGGTAGAAGTCAGTGTGAACAAATTCTAAGGCCAGTTGTTTAGAAGTTACTGGGTGCCAGTGGCACTCGAGTAAAAAGCAAGTTTTTGTCATCTTTCCACCAATGTTTGGAAGATGTCCCACATCCTTTTGGATGGGCATTTTCGCTATGAAAGGCCTTCATATAGACTGTTGGCAGTTTTCTCATGCTAAATAAAGATTGCAACGTGATTTGGGCCCTTGAAGGTTAATCTCCCTGATGATGTAGAAGGGAACTGTATGTGACCAACAAAACTGAGCCTGGCAACTTGTTTATACTGTTAATTCTGGAGCCGGAAACACTTTTCCTTGACTATGCCTGACAGAGGACCACCATCCCTGATCAAAGTCATAAGGCCTTACTGCACATAGATTCCTTTCTGTTTGACTGAACACCTGAGGGCTATTACTAGCACAGCTACCATTTCCCTCCTTTTTCCAGCTGCTAAACTATTTTCTTCTCATAATCCTGTAATTGGATTTCAACAAATGCCTTTATTACTTGAAGCAGTGTTCACATTCTTTCTCTGTTGGCAAAACGCTGTGATCCAGTGACTAGTCAACAGCATGGTCAGGGGCTTGTGCTAGTAATGCTGAAGACCTTGCTGGCAAGCCTGGAGATGAAGTAATTTCCTATTAATCTGATTATTTTAAAGGGTTCTGGTTGTGTTGAAAGCCTTACTGTAACAAAAGCTTTGTCTGTATTACCTTCTTACCTACTTTACTACTGCCCAAAAGGGTGCACTTACACAGTTAAATAACTGCCTCTATGAAAAACCAAAATGGAGCAGCATAAGTGTATCTCCCTGCAAAGAGAAGATGGGCTTTGGGTGAATAGAGAAGAGTTTAATCTACACTTGTGACAGTAAAGATGACAATGCCAGTGATAGTACCCTTCAGGTTTTTAGGCTGGGCATGTAAACTCAAAAGAAATGTGGCCATTTTAATAGTGTGTGCTATACCTGGCCTAGGGGGAGGAACAGAGATTTTAGCTGTTTGAGAAGAGTCCCCCCGGGTTAGCTCCTGCAACTGTTTTGAGTCAGGATAGGCAACAGAGAAGAAAATCTTTAAGGAGAAAGGCTAGTGTGCAGCTCCACTGGCTTAACACATTCCAAACGCAATTGTTTTGTCTTGACTAACGGTTCTGAACTTGAGCTAACCTTTAAATCCAAGTCTAGACATGGCAATCAATTCACCTTACTCTGCTTAATGACTTCCTCCACCCCTAGATTTAGAGGCCAGGGACCAATTTGCTGCCCTCCTGGCCTCAACAGTTTGCTGTGGGTTGTATCTTTGAGCACTGCCCTTCCTGCCCAAGGAAGCTTCACTGGGACCTGAGGAATGACTGAAAAATGCCAAGTAGGAAATGCCTGCATTTTCCCTTCTCCTTTGGAGTTCCTATTGGGTGTCACAGCATAAAATGTTCTTGATAAGGGGCTCATGACCATAACAGCCAGAGAAATACTAAGCAACAGCTAAGTGCTTAATCAGCTTGGCTTTCCCTAATGCTCAGGTGACTATCGGGAAAATGACAATAAAACAAAAGTGCTGGGAAATAACTCGCCCATTGCTGTATGATTGATTTATAGTCCAGTTTTTAACATTTATCACTCTGCTTCCTTATTCTTCTTTCTTACTTTCTCACCCACCCCTCGCTGCTTTTGCATAGCACATGCATTGAGAATTCCTTCACCAGAAAGTCAAAATAGTTCTTTCAGCAGTGACCTCCTCAGCTAGAGGCTGAGGTACTGGATTCTGTGGTGTTCCCTAAGCTGTGTGCAGGTGTGAGCTGCTTTTGAGTCTCAGGCAAGAATGCCATTGCACAAATAGGATTCCAGTGTTGCACTCAGCTCATGGTGCTTGGAGATTAAGAAAGAGAAAGTAGAATAAAGTTGCTTTAGATCCTGACAAAATCCAGAGACAGGGTTTGCCACAGGTTTCTTGCCAATGGCTGCAGAATGTTTTTATTTTAATGCTGTTCTTGGGAGCCCTTGAAGCAAAGCAGAGAAGTCATTCTGAGAGCAGTCATTATCTTTCTTTGCCACATACTCTAAATGCACAAGTCCTGTATTTATTTAACCAGCGTGTGAAGGCTGAAGAGGAGGTTTCTGTGCTTTCTAAGACTGTTTTCTTGCTCTTTAGTGAGGGGTGTTTCTTGACTTCGTTTGGTGGTTTTCCCTTTGGGGCCAGGAGGGAGGGAGGGAATTGGCCCTGCAGTTTCAGATCAAGAGCAGCATTTCCTCAGTCTGCCTCTAGGCTACAGCTTGGGCTTTGAAAGTGCTGAACTCCTGGGGAGACTCCCTGGGGACAGAGTCAGCAGCAGCTGCCTCTGAAAATTCACCTAACCAGGGCTCTGTGAGGCTCTTGGCTTTGGAAGTTGTAGTCTCCTGGGCACCCTGTGTTCTCTGTCCTCAGAAGCGTGCTTGCTCACAGCAACCTGGCGGTTCCAAGTCATTGCTTGTGGGCACAATGCTGAGTAACCCCAGACACTTGCAGACTGAGAAGAGCTGCAGGTTATTTCCTGGGCTCCCTAAACATAGGATTGCAAGAGTTGGGCCAGGACATGTATCCTGGTGACTGAGTCCTGATATCTGCTTAACACACAATCTTGTTGTGCAGGCCATGGGTTCTGCAGGGAAGAGAGCTCTTGTTCCTGACACCTCCCCGGTGCTTGGTGTCACTCAGGCTCCCTCCTGGGCCTGTGGACAACTGGATGCAAGGCCACTGGGTGGGTTTATGCTAGTATAGAGCTTGTGCTGGTGGGGGACCTCCCATGCTGCCAGTGCCTGGGCAGTAAGCAGGCACATGATGGTCCTTGCTGCCTCGTACTTTGTCCGTGTTGCAGTGACTCAGCTCAGTGAGAGGAGGGCAGTGGGATGAACCTGTTGGAGACCCATGTTTGTAAGGCACGTTACAGGCAGAAACAGGAAAACTTCACAGTGCTGCTGCTCAGGCATATGATTAAAAGTGCTTTCCTTTGCCTGCTCTCTTTCGATGCACCAGGGAAGAATTTGTTGAAGCCTACGTAAATTACATCTTCAACCTCTCCATCCATGAGTGGTACACGGCCTTTTCCACTGGCTTCCTGAAAGTGTGTGGTGGGAAAGTCCTGGAACTCTTCCAGCCCACAGAGCTCAGGGCCATGATAGTTGGAAACAGTAACTACAACTGGGAGGAATTGGAAGAGGTAAAGCTTCCCTCTTGTCCTATTTTTCTTCTTTTCCACAAGTACCAGGGTTGCACAGTTGCATGAGATGGGCACTCTTTGGGACGTGAGATGTCTTCATGTTTAAATGCTCCTTGTACACCTTGCCATCATTCACATGAGAAGTTTCTTACTGTGCTCTCCTCCTACTGATGAAACTCAGGGAGGAAATTCAGGGTGAGAAAGGACAAGGGAGAAGGACTTCCATTTGCTGTTTTTAGGGATGAAACCTAAGACTGAAGGGGAAGACCCTGATTTTGTGTCTTCCCTACAGTAAAACTCACTCCACTGCACAAGAGCAAAAAGTGCACAGCCAAGGGTCCAGCCTGTGAAGAGAAACTCCAGGATTCCTCATGACACGTGATTAGCTGTATAGCTAGAGGCCTAATGCCTCTTCCATATATTGCTAGGAGAACCCTTTGTTGAATCTTTGAGCCATACTATTGCCCTTGGCCCATCCTGTGCTCCATTTTGTAACTGATGTCAGATACTAGAAGAGATCAGGTCTGCGTTCTGCTGAGTCTTTGCTTTCTAGTGCCAGATGAAATGATGTGACTTTGTTTTCTAACAGAGTGCCATCTATAAGGGAGACTACACTGCAACACACCCAACTGTGAGAATGTTTTGGGAAACCTTCCATGCATTTCCCTTGGAAAAGAAGAAGAAATTCCTCTGTAAGTATCTTGCAGTTGGTGCAGAGTCTCCTGAAAGTGAAGACTTAGGTGGGAGTGTCTGCAGAGCTCCAGGGTTATGGCACATTACATTAAGTGCTAGAAGGTAATCCAGCAATGAGTGGTTTGTCATTTCCTGAGTTATCTGCTGGTCAGATGAGACCAAGAGAGGGAGAAAACATATTGTCTTTTGTGTTTCGTTTTTATTCTTGGAATCACTGGGGTGTGTGTGTGTGTGTGTGTGTATCTGTTGTGCAAGATCCAATGCAGTCTCTCTCAAGGGCATGCAGTATCCATCTGTTGGCATTGCCAGATGGTGAATTCATAGCAGCCCCTGGTGCCCGTGCTTCATCTGGTTCCTTCTGCAAGCTGCGCTTTCAGGCACTTCAGCATTGTTGTTAGGAGTAATGGGGCAGTGATAGGGTGTCAGCTAACTGGAAGAGCTAGTGTGTAATGTGTCAGGAAAATGAGACCACGTATTAGTGTGACAGGGTAGCAGATACATCCCCTCCTCTGGTGGTCTCCAGCAAGGATGAACCAGGTCCCAGCACTGAGGTGCTGTGCCTGGGAGGGGTGGCAGCAGGAAGGGTGCCCCCTCTGCCTTTCCCATTGGACAAGCCCTGGCTTTGCTCTGTTTTATCCTGCCTGAGCGTAAGAGGGAGCTTTTAAAGGAAGAGGGTACTGTGGGATTTTCTCATCCATGCATCCAGCAGTGGCCTTGCTTCTTGCCTCTGCTCTTCTGCACCTCCCCTGTGAGGCCAGCCATGCCCTGTATGGAATTCATACAGCGTTTCAGCCCCTTCAGACAGGGTCCTGTGGTGTGGGTCAGGTTGGAGTTTGCCTTGAGGTGCCTGATCTGCCCACCCTTCCCTCTGCTTCTCCCAGTGTTCCTGACGGGTAGCGACCGCATTCCCATCTACGGCATGTCCAGCCTGCGCATCGTCATCCAGTCCACCACCAGTGGGGAGCAGTACCTGCCCGTGGCACATACCTGCTACAACCTCCTGGACCTGCCCAAGTACAGCAGCAAGGAGATCCTCAGTGCCCGGCTGATGCAAGCCATAGACCACTATGAGGGCTTTAGCTTAGCTTGACTCATGTGGGAGAGGCACAGACACTTGGGTACAGAGGAAGAAATGGGCTCGGCTTTATTTTTGTAAGGGAATGGAGCAGGACCTTTGGGGGGAAGATATAATTAGTAATAATAATAATAATAATAGATTGAGATGATGCAGTCTCAGCCCGGTTCCCGCATCATTCTGTGGGGCTTCAACAGGGAGAGGCTGTTGCTCTGAATTTTCTCATCTGCTGAACAAAATTAGTTCAGTGGGCATTTTTGTTGTTTTCCTCCAACTGGACATCACTGCCCTCCCAGCAATTCCTTGTCGTTTGCTTTTACTGCCCCTACATACACACTTACCTCTCCTTTTAATCCAGTTTAAATATTTTGATGTTCCTTGCATTTAGGCTATGATGGAAATTGAGGATGAAATAGTGATCTCCTTTTTGAAAAGCTGTGACTTTCTTTTTTCCCCCCCACCCTTTTTTCCTTCCTTTTAAATGCAAGCTGGTTCTTGCTTGCTTTGAATAGAAATACCCCTTCTGCCCTTTGCTTCTTGGTGGATGGTACTGGGCTGGGATGTCATTTGTGACCCCCAGGGTGGTGTATTAGGGATGCTCTGTCTTTTTGCACCAGGCTCTCTCATGTAGAATGTAGTGGTTCAGGGGGTTGCTTGTTTATCCTCACTTGTCTCAAACTTTGTTTCCAAGCAGTATCACCTCAAAGAATGCTCAGACTCCTCTGGAGTGGGGTTTGTGTTCAGGCTTGTGGAAGGACAAACCCTACCTGTAGTAATGGGTTTCTCAAAGTACATCTCTCGCATTGTGTTTGTACCTGGGTAAATACACAAACCAGACACGTATGCTTTGTCAAGCCCTGTTTTTCCATCTCAACAGATCTGTTATTCCAGTGCAAGGCGAGGGGCTTCTCTTACCACTGCCACCTTTCTTCAGGAGTCACCTGTACATGTGTGTGAGTGTATGAGGCATGTATGAGCTCTCCAGTCTCATCAAGTCACAGAAAACAAACAGGCATGAGATCCACATTAGAGGGATAACTCTCACTTTGGAGACTGGCTTTATTTTTGCAGTTAGAATCACTTATGTTGCCGTTGGAGAGGAGTCCTTTCACTTGGCAGCTGTTTGGCTGGGTGGCCCTGAAGGACAAGCTCTATGAATTAGACTGGAAAGGTGCAGGAGTATTGAGTAGGCAAAATCATTGCCTGAATCTATGCTGTAAGACTGGAGAGCCTTTATCCTCTCCCCCACCCCAGTCTCACCCTCTATTAAATGAAGTTTGAATGATTTCCTCCCACTTTTACCTCCCTCTTTCCCCCCACACCTTCTAGTTTCTCATGATTTAGTCTACTCTCTTAGTGCTTCAAAATGCAAATGCTGATGGTGTATTCTGCTGCCTTTATTTACAGTGGGAGATACCTGACCTCTNCTCTTTCCCCCCCCCATTTTTCAGGTCTTGATGTAAATCTCATTTTAAGCCTAGGGTGGTTTTGACATTAACTTGTTATTAGGACATAGTATTTATGCACCATGTTCAATAGACAGTATTGAACTTTGCACCTCGTAACAAAAGGTTTTAGGCTTCCGGGTTTTTTTAAGACAAGCTGTGGGCTGCACTGAGCCCCTCAGCCTCTTTCTAATGCAGCATTGAGGACAAATACACAGTTATATCAAATGTTTATTTTCAATGTGTGTGTACAGAGTACAGTATTATGCAATAAATCTGATGTTTAATTCTGACTGAATGGCTGCCTTTGTGGTGGGAAGCTGTCACTGCTGACAGAGCAGGAAGAGGAGTTCTATCTGCCTGTCTAGGCTCAACCCATCAGGCATGTACTCAGTGGAAGAGGAATTGAGGGCAGACCTGAGTCTGTCAATCCCTGTCCTTCATCCCCACATTCCTCGTGTTGCTCCTTCCTTCCTCACACCTCACAGGAATGAAGGCCACCAAGGATGCTCCAGGCTCCTCTGGCATCTCCTGTCTGGCCCTGCAGGTATGGGCAGGGTGCAGGTTGGGGGCTGCCCTGTTAGCCTGGGGAGCCCCCACTACTTGCAGCACTGTGGGACAGCATTAGTGTATGCAAGTATAGTTAATTACTAGTTTAATACAGGACTTCCATCATACGGGCTTAGTGGCTTCAGCATTCCTGAACGTGTGAAGGAAGGGTGCTGCTCTCTTTTTTCTTTAGCCATGTAGGTAAACACACAGCAGCTGGATAGGATTAATGGGTGTATGTGCCATTATCCTGTATGTATGCTCTCTAGGAACACAATAAAACGGGTATACTTTGTGATCTGTATTGTATAATTGGGTAGTGTCTACACAGTTTTATAACAGTGTATATTTATATGTACTTTGTGTTTAGTGTCTTGTGCATATAGTGTATTGCATATGTTGTGTTAGATGTCTCTAATTATGCGCAATATACAGAAGTGTGTATACTCTTATGTAATATATACATGCAAAGTGTGTGCATAGTTATAGTTATACCTCATGCACACATACGGACATCTGTTTTCCACTAACAGATGTCAGTCATGTTCAGCTGAGAAGGAGGGGGCTAAGGTGACCCCCCCTTTAGTGTGCACGCTATTATGCACATGCAGCTCAGGCCCTGCCTGGCCACCTCATCCTGGGGTAGTGTTATACTTGACTCAAGGCAGGGTGAGTGAAACCAGCCTGGCTTCTCCTCTACTGGGGCAAGAGGCAGCTCAAGGCCATGGGAACAAGGGCAGAGTGGTTGCTGCTGCCCAGCCATGGGTGAGCAGAGCTGAGCCAGCGGTGGCTGGCAGCAAGAGTCCCAAGCGTGACAAGCTGTCACCAAACACCTGCACTCAAAATAGGTTTACTTCCCTGTTGGATACAAAATCCAAAATGTACACATAATGGTTGCTGAGCCATTTACCTTAAAAAAGATGGTGTAGATTCAGATTAAATGATTACATAGATCATTTAAACGGATACAGGCCCCTGTTTGCTGATGTTTCTGTAGCTGTATGGCCTACAAAGGGCTGCTTTTATACAGCAACTCAATCTGAAAAGAAGTGATTATGATGGCTTTTGTCAGACACAGCCCCTTTCCCCCCCCTGCCCTGTACTGGCTTCTGCACTCAAACCAACTGAAACAGCCAATGTACATCGAGTTATTTGCACAAGCGTATCTTGTGTATTCACGTATCTGTATTCACATATGAATATATTCACTATCAGTGTACTAGGAGGATGTTCAGGGCATGCAGGTGTGCAAAGGGAGGCACAAAGATCACTCTGAACCCAGAAGGTCCAGCAAGTGTCCAACCTTAGTGCTGCAAGTGCCAGGAGAGGTTGGTGAGACTCACCTGCCCTCTCAATACCTGGAGACACTGCTCCACATCCAGCTCCATGGGCAAGGGCTTCTTACATGGTTTTCCATGACTTTTCTTACTGGGGTGGGTGAAGTGGGCTGGTCACAGCCAATCCATGTGTCTCACATCGGGCCTTGGATGCTGCACGCTGTGATGGGCACCAGCACCTCAGTAAGCCCCAAAGGAGAAAGGGGAAATCCTGCTCTGCATGTTGGCTCTCGGCTGTAGCTGTGCCAGGATGTGTTTCAATCTTTTCTCTTCTCCAAGAAGTG
The DNA here is from genome assembly GCA_002631895.1 of Agapornis roseicollis. Lineage (NCBI taxonomy): Eukaryota > Metazoa > Chordata > Aves > Psittaciformes > Psittacidae > Agapornis > Agapornis roseicollis. The sequence continues at coordinate 83,719 of NDXB01018185.1, forward strand.
CCCTTTGTCACTTTGCCAGCCGAGGCTGGGCCTACTTCAGCACCCGGGCTGTGACAAACCCCACAGAAATGGTGGAGCGCTGTTGAGCACTAATGCGACCCAACAGCAACGCTGGCTTTCAGCCGAGCAGGGATTTCACTGACTGCACTTACAGAGAATGAGCTCCTCGGGTGTTTTCAGCACTTCTCTCTTCAATTTACCCTTTTACAGCTGGAGAACAGCTGTTTGTGCTGTTTAAATGTTTGCAAGGGTAGTCCCCTGCAGAAACAGTGCTGCTCTGACACTAACCCCCCCAGGTAAGCCCTGTTTACCAGCCTGGTGTCTCATTTAGCATTAATACGGCTCGCCCTCTCCTGAGCAAGAACCACAGAGGCAGCAAAGAACAACTGCAGCGGGGTGAGAGGGATTTAGGTGAGACAGACACAGATTCCTCTCTCTACACACAGATTGTGCAGTCAGAGCAGTGTCACAGGCACACGGCAAAGGATTGTGAAGAGCTGAGGCCAGCAAGTGCTGGTACACATACTGAGTTCGCACCTCATCCCAAGGGTTGTCCTCCTGCTGTAGCCAGTGAGGAAGATAGTTGTTAACTCCAGCAGCTACAGGGTCAGGCTCTGGCATGGTCTGTGCACATGAACGGCTGCACTGCATTGCAAAGGCAAAGGAACACGGTCACTTCCCAGCACGCAACTCTGATATCAGCCCAGACGTGCAACAAGTGCAGGGCCCAGGTTTTGCTCTCGTTCTGCTGATGCTGTTGGTGTTAACAGCATTTGTTCTCGAAATGCATGCAGGGGATAGTGCTGGAATAGGCATCCTCTGCCAAACCAGAAGGTGCTTTGCAAGTGCACCCATTGGAATAAAGGGCCTTTTTGCCCTTCAGGAATGTGGTAGTGTCCAGAGATAGACAGGAAGCGAGACTCCCTTTCCACAGTGTTTGTTACCCCACACTAACATCAGTTGTTAGTTTCCAAATGTAAAATTAACTTCACCATCTGCACATAAGCAAGCAAACCCCACTCCTCTGCCTTGGCTTAGAGAAACCAGTCTTGACCCAAATTCCCTTCCCCACAGCCAGCAGCCATTGCATTCCCCCTCCAATAGATCTGGGACAGAAACAGTGAAGTTGAAGCAAGCTGGAGCACAAGCTGAAGCACAACTCCACAGCCTGTATGTACACCATGAACCAAACCCACACTGGTTGCCACCAGGATGGCAAGGGCAAGAGCATAGCCCCAATATGGCCCTGCTGACTGGCCACCACTTCAGCCCCAGCCTGGGCCAGCAGCAGGCACAGATGACCCCACCAACAGGGATGAGTTTCACCTCCAGGTACCAAGGGGAACAGTCGAAGGCTACAGCTTAGCTCTCGCCTTGGTGGCGTGCTTCAAGGACCAATGAATCACACAGATTTGCAAACATCTCCAAAGAGGACTCTTACCCTCTGAAACCTGCACATACCAGGAATAACAACCAATGTCTTAGCAGCATGATTAAAAGATAAGATGCTTTAATTTCATTGCCTTGAACATAAACATCCATTATTTGACTGTTTACTTGAGAGTAAACAGAATAAACCCAAATGCAACTTGTAAGAATAACAAGTTTTTCCTCTATCTTTAACTCTTGCAATCTCATTTTGTCAACAACCCACTCATCATTACCATCATTTAACTGAACCGCAGCGATTTACTGTACCACAATGTGGTAACACACAGACACACGTGTCTGAAATGGCCCCAGTGGATGGGAAGCCCAACAGACCATACCGCTGTCCTACAGGAGACAGTCTGTTCTAGCGACATGGAAACAGGTTGTCTTACACTCAACAGCTTATTTATATCACATAAAGTACATTTTTGTACAGTGCTTCACACCTTTTCAAACACACAGTCTTGTATTTAATGTCCTCCAGTCAACAGTCACTGATGTTGGCATAGACAAACCATCAAACAAAACACACAGATGTTGACTTAGAGGCATGTGGCAGGGCAAACATCCTCTCTGGCTATTTGTGGTTAGTGGGGAGTCAAATCATCTGGGGGAGATACAAAGACAACATTCTAGTGCTCAGGCCTGAGAGCCCTCCTCCTGTGCAGGCCTGGGAGAGGGGAGTCACATCATCTGCAAACTCAGGACAGAACGTTCAGCATTTGTACGTGTCTTTCCAGGACTCTGAGTTTAAAACTCCTTTCTTCTCCACAACAGTCTTTCCTAGCAGCTCTCTTCACAATCAGGCAGATGGTTTTAATTCCTCTTTGCCATAGGGAAAGAACAGTTTAAAAGGAGAGATGGCTAGGTATGGAGTTTTGTTTGTTTGTGTTAATGTACAATCTCAGTTAAGGTTTTGTTTCTTTTAGCTTTCAAAGTTCAAAAATAGAAACTCTCTAAAGTGCATTAATTGTACTTACATTTCAAATAAACTATCTGAAACTCTAGCGACAGACCATGTAAACAGCGGTAACTGAGCATCAGAAAATGCTACAATCTCATCAGTTTAAAAATAAAATGGACTGTTCCCTATGTATTCATTTATCAAGATTTGTCAGGGGCAAAACCCAGCAAAACAGATTATTTATCAGTACACAGTGCAAACAGGCTTTAAAAAGTAAGCAGAGAAAACATATTCCTGGGAAACCTTGGCCTGCTGGAAAGATGTACGGCTATGAAAAAGGGCAGAAACTGCTTCTCTTGTCCATATAAAGATGTCCAGGCCCAGATTCAAGCTTTAGTCCATCATCATTCAGCGAAATCCCAAATGAAGACCAGCTTGAGGCACACACTCACCACCCATGTTTTTGCTTTGCTGAACTGTGCCCGAACAATACAAAACTGAGCCAAAATGCCTAAGGTATCTAGGGAGAGCCGACTATGGTCTCCGAGAGGAAGAGTCCATAAGGGCAGGCTGAAGTACAAAGGCACAGCTCTGATTTCCTGGGCGTTCCTATGTTCCAACAGGGGTTTACCCTGGTCAGGCTTCCCTGACAGTCAAACATCTCCAAATGAAGCTTTTGCACCCATCTGTCAGCCCAGTTAACGCATCCAAGGGCTCAGTGTTGCAGAGGCAGAGCCTCACATCTCTCAGGTGATGGGAAGTCAGTACCTCTGGAAAGCCAAGCCCTAGGTCAGCACACAAGTCCTCAGGACTCTTTGGAAATACGAAGTTCAGCCTTCACTGATTTTGTATAGAACAGGCAACTCTGCAACCAGTAAAACAAATTAAAATCAAGCAAACAACCTGGGAGCCCCCTTCCTAAGTGCTTTCATTCATAGTTAACACACATAATTGCCTTACCCATCCAGACTAGTAATGGGCATGTGCAAACCCGCTTGGAGAAGGTTGCCTTTTGAAGGGTTTATGGGATTCTGAAGAGATCAAAACAGCACCAGTTTTGGCAAGAAATTAACACAGCACATACAGCAAGTGGAAGGGGGTGAGTCTGAGTACCACAACCCAAACACATCTATGTATGAGTCCACTTGCACATGTAAAGAAGGAAGGAGCAAAGTTGTTCTGGGAGTCTTCTTTTTGCCTCTTCCAGTATGACTTGTGTCAGGCCTGGCTATGATGAGTGGCACTGTATTTGATCTCAACCATTTGGCTTCTGCACATTAGCTCCCCAGGGGGTCAATGCCAAAGAAAAAGCATTACAGAAATGCTCTCTCCTGGACATCAGGGCCAAGCCCTGGCTCAGGGCAGACTGAGTGGATGCAGACAAGCCTCTGGAGTGAGAAGCGAGTCCAAGTGGCCTGGGACTGCAGAACTGTGAGCCCTCAGCTACCTGGTGCATCCCTGACCTTGCCATCTTGCACTTCTTTAGGCAGCACCTGTTTGACACGAATCAGGTGTCCAGGACTTTCTGTTCTGAAAGTCAGAGAAGTTGTGGCTGTCCCATCCCTGGCAGTGTTCAGTACCAGGTTGGACAGGGCTTTGAGCAATGTGGTCTAGTGGAAAGCTTCCCTGCCCATGGCAGCGGAGCAGACTACATGATCTTTGAGGTCCTTTCCAACCCAAACCATTCTATGATTCTTTATTTCATTTGTAAGTGAATTTGAAAACACTGAATTGTCAAAACCTACACCTGAGACATGCGCCCTTTTCACAGGCACAGCATGGCTCTAGGCTGTCAGTTCCCCCTAGTATGCTCTGCGCTGCTATCCCACCTATACACACTGTAACAGTGTCATTGCTGCAGCCCGGAGTCTGATGGTGTACATAAAAGAACAAAATTTATGCTAGCAAGTATGTATGACACCCACATGTACTGTCCAGCTTAGACTCTTCTGTTTGTACCACATGATAAAGCACATGTCCTAATGGGGTGAGTCTTCCAGATACTTGACATCTTAAAAAACTGATCAGCTACCAAAATCCTAACGGATTCTGACTTAAAGCTTTTAAAACCTCTTTTCTTCCCAATTGCCCAAACATGGTCATAACGTTACAGTATCACCTTCCAAGCAGAATAAGCCAGCAAGAACCTTGCTGCATAGCTCATATTCTTTGCTATCCAGAGCAGATGTAGGTAGTTTCTTCTACTTCAGTTGAATTGGCCATCAAGAAAACCCAAGTCTGGACAAAAGTGTGAGTCATAGCAGCTCAGGGTGATGACTAGGAGATTCTTGCACCATTTCTCTAGAGCAACAGAAAATGCTGGACTCCAAGCAGTCTGGTCAAAAGTCTGAGCAAACCTTTACTGTAGCTACAAGAGAACAGTCTTGGCACTATCTGGCCTGTGCCTTCACATCAGATCAGTCTGTTAAAAAAAAGTAGAAGCTATTTGATGATTTAATCACTATTCATCCTACTGTGTCTCTTGCTATGGTATCCTGGGGAGAAAAAAAAATAGCATGGCTGGCTTTCATATCTAAACATTACAGGATCTGTAAGCAAATCAAAACAGAAGGATCCCTTCAGTGCAGTCACTGAGTGCAGCGTCATGTCTCCTACACTGGCAGACTCCATTCTGGGCATTAGGCCTGGAAAAAGAGTGGGCAACAGCTAGTGTAGAGAAAGCCACCTTTTCTCACCCTCCCACCTCTGGGAATGGCCCATCAGTTCCCAGGGAACTCCTCAGCTCTTCCCAGCCAGGCTCCCACTGCATCCACTTTACGCATTTGTCGATTTGGTGCTCTGTCCTCTTTGTTTACTGGCAAAAATAATCTTTTCCTTTACATGATCTTGGAGCTAATATCTCTTTTACTGATCAGGACCTCCAGCAGCCTCAGCTTGGCCTTAATCTGCTTGTATTCATTGTATTCTTCAGCCATTGGAGTGCGGTCTTCTTTCTGTACATTCCTATGGAAGTGAAAGCAGATCATGAGAATTTCTGTGAGAGGACATCTTCCCTCAACAGGCCTCCCTCTGTCCCCCAACAAGATCTATAAAGCAGCTTCTCTCCTCCACTTCCCTTCAGGGAACAAGAACTAAACTTTTGTCCTTTGAGGGAAACAAAATTAAGAAGAAGGGCAAACAAACAGCTCAAGCATTTTTTGGGATGCTTGCACATTGAGGCTGAACACAATCCCATGGTTCCAAATGCAAAACCGTATCCAAAGCATTCATTGCTTCTCTGAAATCACCAGCCTCCACACAACAGTTGAAGAGCTATCTGAATGTCAGCCTGCTAGCATGGCAAAACAACATGCAGCTACTCCTGGCTTGGCACCACCGCACTTACATGAGCAGGCATGAAAGGGAAGATGATACCTAATTAGATTTCTCTTAGCTTACATGAAACTTTCATATTTTCAATGATTTTACAAGGACCTCTAAGGATGATGGCTGGTGGCAAGAAACTGACAAGATCATTTGAGTATAAATACATTAAACCATTCTATTAGTGAGGGGCGTTTTCTAAGAACAGTAAAGCCAGCCACACTAAAGAAGAAATACTTGTTAAACTAGTGTCTGAATGCCTCACGGACAAGCAAGAACAGGACACAATCTAAACATACATCATGAGGAAAATCCCCCATTAGTCTATCACTGAGAGACTTCCATCACTCCTGTCAGCTGTGCTAGAGGTAGCTGCATTATCACAATCCGTACTTTTGCTTCCCACTGGCTTGTTCTAAGACAAAGTTTTCAAAGAGGCTGTGGTCCCTGAAGTTTCTTGGTGGGGAGGAGAAGGAGAAGTAATCCATATTAATAGGCAACTGTTACAAATGTGGGCAAACCACTGATGAAGCAATATGTAACAGTGAATTTGGGTAACTTTCCATATTTGGAGGTCTTTGTAGCTGCCAAACAGACTGAAAGTGGCTGAAGGACACCGAGACAGCTGAGGAATTATTACCTTCCATTTTGTCGGAAAAAATTATCTTCAAAGTCTCTCAATTTTTTTCTGATCCGCTTTTTCTCTTCCCTGACTTCTTGGAGCTGCTCTAACAGTTCAGGGCTGTTGGGTTTAAATATAAATGGGATCATACATATGTCCACAGTTATAACAGGAAACACAGAGTAAATCTACAAATGTACAGTTGAAGGTATGCCAAGCAATGGAACTGCTTCTCCAAGCAGCTCTGGCAACCTGATGTTACTTGCAACAAAAAGCTCTCTGAATTTACTTCAGCAAAACAGTCATGGACTTAAGCCTAAGCCTTGAAGGAGTCTGAGAGTGAATTTCACAATTCACTGAATGAAACTTACTTGCTGAAGGTGGGTCTGATTTTTGTGACTTTTATAGGATCAAGATCCAACAGTCACAACTTCAGGCTACCCACCTATGTGTGTTTGTATCAAATCTAGCTCCTCGAAACTAGCAAAGCTAGCTCAACATGACCTCTCCAAAACCTCAAAAACCTTGTAGAGTACAGGGTTGTTGTCATTATAAAGGCTTGCCACTGGTTAAGTGAAGCTCCTTTTTAGTGCTAGAATCCAAAAGATGCAGAAGTCAAGCATCAGCTTCAGGACAAGGCAGTTTCTTCCCAAATCCCTTCATATGAGGGTCTATAGCATTTAAAAATAAAGCACAAAAACTTCTCAGATCATAAATGGGAAAAAACAAATCTAGACACTTTTCTGACAAATGAAATCCTATCTTAGCAAGAAAGAACTTTTTGAAGTTGCCTGTGAATTCAACATACATGGATGCTTCATGGAGATTTGAAAGCCCCATATCCTGATTGCTCCTAGATGGCATCTTCTCATCCACCGGTGAAACAAAGCCATCAGCATCATCTTCTAGTTGATCCAAGAAGCTACGCACGTTGAAATCTGTTTTCATGGTAATTGTTAAATCTGGCTTCATATTGCTGTCCTCCTCAGACCCCTCCTCTTCCTCCTACAGAGAGGGACAGAGCACCCCCATAACAGAACAGGTTACTGCTTCCCTTCTCAGAAACAGGTACTTCCTTTCACCACATGCACTGGGGAACGGGTACGAAAAGAAGTGGATAGGCAGAGCAAGCACTTCAATTGCCAAGCAATACAAACACCAGAAGACCATTAATAAGACACCCTATACCCAAAGCATGTCAGAGAAACTGCAACGATAAACTCTTGGTGACAAAACTGAGTGAAAAGTATCTGCGGTTCTTAGCAACCTGCTGTTGTGTTTAGTTTATGTATTCTGATGTAAATAAAATCACTTACAGCCATTATGCATACTGTATAAATCATACCAGCCATCCTCTTTCACCTGGCAGCATACAGATTGCCAAGTTAAAATGTGAAATATTCTCTCAATAGGTGCAGCTCAACAGCTCTCTCTAATGGCTGAATTCAAGACCTCAAATGCTCATACAGTGGTATCAATAAGCTCAGATCAGTTTTTCAATGGTCCAAATGTGGGATATAATTGACTCTAAAAGCACTGCTGTTGCTAACATGTTCCCAACATCAGGTCTGCACCATTTAGTTGGACTACACCAAAAATTGGAGTGGGAACACCTTGCCCAGTGCAGTTTCCCCAAAGTACACTGATGAATTGGCTGCGTTCAAATCTATAGGCACAAGATTTGAACGTCTTCACTGCAGATGGTACTTGTGCTAATTCATAATTCACAGCAGTCTCAAATGTAGGGCTTGTCCTGCAACACTGTCCAGAAACCATTTGGATTGTCAGGAAATAGGGCCCAGTTTTCTCTGACATGCAGAGACATTGCTTGAAGGCAGACTTCAACCTTAATATAAGGAATGAGACATAAGCATTAGAGGAAGGCAATCAATGTTAGCATGGATGGTAAGCCTCAAGTATGTAGGTAGGTGTATATATTTACTTTACAACTATGTAACTCTAGCCAGGAAGGACTTAAGCACATGCATATCTTTAATAGCTTTTGAGGGCTAATATCACTGAAGTCTTCAAGCATATGCAAAAACACATTGTTGTACTGGGACCAAAGAAGCCATTTTCTTTACTTTTTTTTCATGTAATTCCTTGTGAATGGTTTAACTATTCTTAAGAGATTGCTTCCATATTTCAAGCAAAAAGGGAGAAAGTAACATTAGGACCTGTCACAGTTCCATTAAATCCTTAAAGTCTGTGACTTTTAAACAAATACATCTACATGAAATCAGTGTTTGCCCAGGGTTTTCTTTTTATGTTAAAGCTCTAGGCATGAAAATGCAATTCGAAGCAACAGGCTGAGAATGACAACCAAGATGGAGGCTTGAAAATTTAAAACAAGATTAGATGGGGAGAAGTTTGTGTACAATAATAATAATAATAAATAATAACAATAATAGTAATAGAGGAGTTTGAATACATCTCAGGAAAATCTGCAGGGAACTTGTGAAAGTGAAAGCAATACTTAGCATATGATTAGATAAGACCATTTCTCTAAATGTAAATGATATTTTTTAAACAGAAGGCATAAAACCCAGCAGTCACCTACTGTTCTTAAATCCTGCAAACAACTTCAGTCTGGGCTGGAGAGTGGAGACCGTATTTACTGGTCCCCAAGCATGCCATCCTGCCCTATCAGGTAAGGGCAACTCCAGCTACAGTAGGAGAACATTGATCCTGCTGTGGCATGAAGGAGGATTTGCTAACTCAATCTAAGCAGTACAAATGGAACGCTTTGTATTAAGGAAATCTCTCTGGCACCAAAAGAGGAGCTTCTGTGCCCTTTCCTGGGAGAGTAAGTTGCTTCTGGATTCCAATTCTGGAAAGAAAGGAAGCAGTGTGACAAATTGCTCCCAAGAACACATGCGAGGTGTGTTCCCACAGATGCCCATGAGCCCATCTTGCTTGCCTCACTACAGGGCATCAGCACACTGCCCAAGCCAGCAATGATTACTCTGGCTCAGAGCTCAGGAGTGAGCTTCCTGTCAATGGAAGCCCATGGAAGGAAAAGAAAGCGTAAAAATTTCACTTGTTTAGACCTCAGTGCCAAAACAGTTCATCTTGCTGCCACAAGACCTCTTAAAGCATTTTGCTGTTTAAAACAAAGGAATGAATTAAAGGGATTCTTAGCAAAAACCTGAATGGAAACAGCCATCTAAGGCCTTCACTATAAGCAAGTCTCATATGGGAATCTTATTTTAAACCTGCACTGGCATGTGCACCTCAAACCGGAATGATCCTCACTGACTAGATCTATCTGGCTTGCACCTGCTTGGATCTTCAAGCAATCACGAGGCATTTAAATATTCCAGAATTACAATCACAACATCTCCAGAGTACCCCATCATCAGCACTCTCAGCAAGCAAGCTTCCCAAGGACTTCTTTTAACACAGACGATATTCAAGATACCGTACCTAACCTTTCAAGTGTCTATTCGACTCTCCCAAAAGCTTCAAAAAAAAAGAGAACCAAAACACCTGACAGTGGACAGTGTCAGGGGCTCATCAAGACAGGCAGTGCTCTGCCCAAAGTGGACCTATGCAGAGGGTAACTTTTGGGGCCTTTTGGCAATTTCCTCTCTTTAGTTCTGAGCGCAGTTCTGTGCTGCCCCATAAAGCTTCACAGGGCCTCAGTTAAGCATTAAGAGGTATGTAAGTGTAAATGGGCTTAAGGCTGTCAGCCTGATCTTCAGTCAGAAATCTCTCAAGGTTTGTATTCTCTGCAGGACACTGCTGAGCTGACACAATGCAGCACCAGCCATACTGGTCAAGGATCATAATTGATAGCTGTAAGTTTTGACTCTCAGTGCAAGCATAGGTGAAAAAGAGAGGACATGCTAATAGATAAAAACAAACACAAACAGCCCCCACCAGACCTCTATTACAGTTTCGATCCAACAGTTATCTAGAAAAATACCAAGAGCTCAGTGGTGGTTAACCAACCTCCAAACAGCAGCTTAACATTTTCAGTCTGCAACCTGAACGTGCCTTGAACAGTTCATTAATATACAAACTACCATAACTGCTTCATAATCAAACCACCTTGGATGTCTAGGTCTGCAGTATTTACACCATTAACCAAACTCTGGCTGCATAACAGAAAAATGACCCAAGTGTGCTGAAGCACTTTTTCTTACCCTTGCAGTGTAACAGGGAAAAAAGCAATTCAGGGCCTAGCTCCATGCTACATGTCCTGGTCAAACACCAGACTTCCCTTCTTCTAAGGGGAAGAAGGACCAATATCACAGTAGTCTTCAGCCACCCAGACTTACTACCCCACAGCAACATGAGAAAAGAAACACAACAATCCTGCCATCCAAATCTGACTAAGCATTAACTAACAGAACCAAGCTGTTCTTTCTTCTGTCCTCATGTGACTCGTTCAGAAATACCCTTCACAAGGTGGTGATAAAGAGCCCTGGATAAAATAAGCACGTGAATGGTAGTAGGGAAAGATTCCGCAAGTGCCCCAGTTGGCTCGACGTGTGAGTGTTAGTGTTGTGAGAGCTCATTCTTGCCATGGTGCTGTGTGCAAACCGCAGAGCTTTGGAGTGAGAGAAACTACCACAGAACATGTTAGTGTCATTAAAGAAAGTAGGGAAGCAAGAAAAAAGCAAGGTACAAAGGGGAACTGTGATCTTTTTTCTTAAAGAGCAAAATAAAATCTATTCTGTGCAGGCAGAGGGGGAAGGAGAAGGGTGGAAAAGAGTGCAAAGGAAATACTGTAGTCTTATCTACAAGGGAAGAATTTCATCAGAACTGGTGAGGCTTAAAGCAGCTACTGATTTTTCAGGAGGACACTGCAAAAAAACCGACACTGGTGGAAAAAAGTATCAATCAACCATTCTCTTTCATTGGTATAAGGGGGAAATTGATGCAAACTGAGCAATTAGTTAGCAGCTGGAGGTCTTCACCTTTATTTCCTTGAAGAAGGAAGCTGTTTCGCCCTCGATAATTGGCTGCAGCAAAGGGCTTCTCCGCTTGCTGGAGGGGGAACCCTGTGACAGGTGTTAACAAGTATGTTACATTATGAACCCCTTTCTCTTCCACCACCTGCTCTCAGCGCATTCTCATCCACACATTCATTCTCAGCTCTCTGCTGGACCATCAGGAGAAAGCTATTTCTTAAAGGACAAAAACATGCCAGGTAAATCCCCGAAACATTGGGCCATTTTCTCTCAGGATGTTGCTTAGCAAGGGACATCATCGCAAAACACTTTTAAGGAAAAAGCTTGGATACTGGAATTCCAGCTGGGCAGGAACTACAAAGTAAAGGCTGCAAGAAAACAATCCCCAGCCCGAGGCCCATACATACACCCAGCATCTGGTTGGCTCTCCAGAGCTATAGTGTAAGCTCACCTAGACTCTACAGGCTTGCTTTCCAGGAGCCCAATTTCCCACTAACGTGCCTAATGATATAGGGATAGATTTTCAAACATATCCTGCCTCTGCATGAGCCTCTCACTGTTCTCGCTTAAGGGGCTGGGGAAAGCCAGTCTTGTCTCTCCTCTGCCAGCCACTGTGCAATTCCAGTTTTGTGTTTAAGCAGGAACAGAACTGTGTTTTGAGAACTTTGTATTAAACTTTGTGTTATTTCCTGATTACCAGCACTGTCTTCACAGCACACATTTTAGAGAGTTTTTTGCATATTCAAGGAGAAACAGCTTTTTGTTTTGTTTTAAATGCAGGACCACCTCCATCTGTTTGCAGAGTGACAGTCTATTCACTTCACTGGTGGTCTATGAAAAGTGGCCAGGACATGAGCACTACTTGTGAACAGCAAAAAAAAAAAAAGGTAAAGGATCATACATGACAGACAGAATAAATGGGAACCATGATAAAACAGTTCTTTTTCCACAGACAGGCTAAAAGTATTCTGTGTGTACTTTCTAGATCAAATAACTTTTTTAAAAGTAACCTACACAAGTTGTCTGAAATTAGATGTAGTGCATTTGCTCCATAGAGGGGTGCACTGGATTCCTTGCTGGTAGCAGTGCCTCCTTGCCAAAGCACCACCTCGAATGAAGGAATATCCACCACTTGCAGAATCTCTTTAATACAAAGTGCTTGGAGACTGTTGGCCCTTTTCTCTCAGCCAAGGAGACTGGTATGTCCTGTGGGACCCAGACTCACACAAGTCTGTGTTTCTGACATACAATCCTGCATAGCCAAGCAGCATGGGAAGACCTGCAGGTCAGAGTGGACTGATAAGAAAAGGGAAGTGAGGCTGTAGCCAAACACAAGATGATGAAATATCAGCAGCAGCCCAATGGAAAGAGAAGAAACAATACAAGGTGAAATGTGCCCCATGGCTCATGGTGGGCACCAGTCCCTTGACCAGCTTTGCCCATATGGTGGGCATATGTGAATCACTGGTTCACTCATCTGCTTGGTCTCTGGGTGATAAGACAGGCTAGGACCTGGCCTTAGCAATTGGGTTGTATGCAAAAGTGTGGTGATTCCTGTTTCCTCAGCTCTAAACCACATAAACAGCCCCCAAAAGAATATTCTACTCACAATGATAGGAATGGTGTTGGCTCTGGAGAGGATCTGCTTGACCAAGCGATACCTGTCATACAATGGCTTCATCACCTGTCTTTCATTTTTGGTAACCTGAAAAGGCAAAAGAAGACAGATCCATGAAGCTTGCAGCAGAAACTCCGTTCCTTAATGCATGTGCCTCTGATTGCTACTAGGCAGAGAGGGCTTGAAGGGAATTTCATGAAAGTGAGAGATTAGCAGCATTAGTCCTAAAACTGGTCATGCAACTGCTTGTGTAGATCACTGCATGTCCTGTCCCAGGTGCCAGATGAAGCAGCACCTGAGCTTTGGTGTGTCTTGTAATGTGGCTATATGAGACAGTTTAAATGACCAACTCGGGAATCATATATCCACAGCACAAAATGATCTGTAAAGGCAGTGGTCTGCACTTGTAATCATGTCTACCATCACAAGGCACAACATGAGGTTTCCCACCCTTATTCTTGTGGCTGGGACCTCAGAGGCAGTGTTTATGACCCCTGAAAAGAAAAAGGAGCTGCAATGACTAGATACTGCAATGTAAGGAGACTTTCCCAGGGTAGCTTAAACTACAGATTTCACAAAAGCTGACTTTCCAGGTTTGCTATTCCTCCTGATTTCCCATCCAAGCCAGCAGTTCTTCATCTTTTTAACTCCCCAGTCTTGCCCTCCACCCCTCCTTCCAACAACCTTCTTGGGGAGAAGCTACCACAGATCTGAGAAGGACAAAGGTGCCAGAGCTGCGTGGCACAGAGAAGACAGGATGTAATGCCCACCCCAAGCTTTCCTTACATTGTTCTGTCCCTAACTCCACTTGTGCTTCCTCCTCAGTTTGAGAGCATTACAAACTGTGAGTGTTCATTTCTGGTTTTCTCCCATATCCAAGCTAGGCCAAAAATTTCAGCAGTACTGACTGTGCAGGAGAATGGAATACCCCACTAGTGTGGGGAAGAAAAGGCCTGTTCAACTAAGTACTAGTTGTGAGAAAGCTGGGTTTTATTTCTTCAATGTTTTGTTACAGCAGAGTTAAAAAACCAAGCAAATAAAATACTCAGCAGAACCTACCTGATCATCATCTTTCTTTGTATTCAGCAGTGTCTGACCCACATCCTATGACTGTCCTTCCATTAAACCTTTTGTCTAGCTTTAGATTATAAAGCTCTTATGAGGGGAAGCCTTAACTGATTCTGATGTCATGCCAATCTTCCTCAAGCTTTTTACTGCTGCTAATCACCAAAGCATCTGAATGCCTGCCATACAAAAATCAACATCAACAGTGTAAACCCTAGGGAGCTTTGTACAGTCTCCCTTTCTATAACAGAAATAGGAGGAGCAGGAATACAGCGAGACAAGGAGGAAATTTTAAAAGCAACTGTCTGCAGTTGACTTTCACTGGAATAAGCTTTCTAAAGCTTTCACATCCTCCCTCCACAGCAGGAGAGGTTGTGGATTTGCAAGGGGCAGAATAGCTGTAAGTATTGCCAGGAGTGGGACTGGCAGGGATGAACACTAAGAATCTGGAGGTAACACCTTCCTCCTGATAACTATGACTGTTTCCTATGTTGAGAGCAGATGAATACGGAGGAGGAACAAGGAAGACCTTTTGATTCCTTTCTGGGTTCAGTGCAAACATCCTGAAGCCTGATAAGAGGCATACAGATGGGCAGTCTGAGCTCTAGGGTCTGTTTGTCCCGCACCTCTGAAGCACAGTCTGGCCTCAACACCTGACAGCCTCAAGCTGGCTGTTTGTTGAGTAAGCAGCTCACATGGATGAGAGGGATGTGAGCAGTATCAAACAATTCACTCAGCCCTCTCTGTACTGAATTTTTTGCTGATGTATCTGCATTCAGTTTCACTGGCTAGCAAGTTGCCTCCAACTTTGGACATTTCTCTGCAAACAATCAAGCACACAACTGGAGAAACTGGGTAGCCTATATACATCTATAAATATAATTCCTAGCTTTACTAGATTAATAGTTAATAGGACAGGAGGCACAGTACTGCTGTTGGCTCATACAGTCTCTGTGACTTAAAAAGACTATGCTGAGGCTTAGGCTGAGAATCAAACGTTCAACTAATGAAATTTCAAAGTCAGTAAATAGCAATGTCCTGTACAGAAAAATAAACATATGCTTCAGAAAGGAAAAAAATCTGCAGGTATGTTGAAGAATGGAAGAATTAAAATACACACTTTGGTGTCTGAGTATCAGTATGGAGAAAGAATGAAGAGAATTAATTTAGGCATTGGGAGTTAAGAATATGGGGCTTGACTCAGCCTTTCAGACTTACACCACTGACTTACAGAACTCTTAACTGAGAGAAAATGTGGAGCACTTGGCCAAACTGTCTCACTAGGTAAACATAAGTAATACCAGCAAAACCTGAGTATATTCTGGGAGAACATCAAAATGCAAAAGGACTGTTGGAATAACAGAGCCTTTGACACAACACTGGGGCATACTCCACATGGCAAAGAGCAGCAGCTGAGAAGCAGACCACTGCTGGCATTGTTAAAGCAGCTCAAGAATTTCTGCAGAGATGAAATTTTTGGCTTAACTAAAACAGTTCAGTCCCACCTTTTCATGTTCATCTTTAACTGGTGCAGAAAGACCCAGCTGCACAATAAATCAGAGCTCCATTGTTTTTCTTGTTTAGTTAAATATCTTTAAGAAAAAAAAAACCAACTTGGCTGAACTATCCCCATTCTCCTCAAGCTCTCAGTACTTTTCCACTGCTGCAGTGCCAGGAGCTGGAAAGAGCAAAAGCTGATCAGCTGCAGTCTTCCCTGCCATGCAGTTCAGTGTTGCTAGGTATAGACTGCTTACTTAAAAACAAATTGAAAAGCAGTTTATAAATAAAGCATCAAAAAGAAGAGAAAAAATAAAGATACACTGACAAGTTAGGCTCTGGACTTGATTTCTTTTCAAACAGATTTAATTAAGTTTACTTCAAGATGCCACCTGTTGATTTATGTGATTGTAAAAGCTGCAAAAGCAAACTCTGTCTCATGAAGAAGAGAGGGAAGGTGAAGTGGATTCCCTTATGCTGGCCTTTCTCTATTTTACACAAGAATAAAACTGCACGTCCTCTCATACAACTTTGCTGGTTTTAGTTGCTGGCATATATGATTATACATTATTAGCACTTCATGAAGGCATTTAAAAAAATGAGTGAGCCTTTCTTAAAACAATGGACAAAAGAAGAAATAATTCAGGAGCAAAAGCAGGAGATCAGAATCCCTTGTGGTAGCAGAATGACAGATTTGTCAGCTGCACTAATCAAGTACTCCTTATAAGAAGTAATTTGCTGCTCCCAAGCCACTGCTCAAGGGATCAGCACCACTCTGAAACTAAGTTACTTTACCTATACAGTTGGTAGCAAAGATAATAATGTAATCAGTGAAAGAGGAGGAGGGATTCATGCAACTTGAGGTGGCCTGGAAGCCACCATGTCTCTGCCACAGCAGGGATCAATAGGACACAATACTTAATTTTCTACCTTCACCAATAATTTTTCTCTGTTAAGGTTGAATGTACAAGAAGCCTCACGTCCTTTGCTTTCACTGGCACATGGGAAAAAAACCATTCGTTTCTCAGGAGAAGAATGAAACCTCCTCTCAATTTATGCTGTACTACAGCTATCTGCCAAGCCTAGCGCTGTGTGCAGACATCACCTTGCTGAGAACAGATTCCTCAGTAACAGCCTTTGTGAAGGATCAGGGAAGTGGATTAGAAGATGCAGGTGTGTTTTGAACAGCAAGAAGTTCTAGTGACTGTGACATCAAAGGAGCATTAGGGGGATTATTTACCACAGACAAACATAACAAGGTGCACTCTGAAATAAATCCACTGCTTTACATACCGGTCTGCCATGAATGCTTTCATAATACAGCAAAGCTTTTTGTAGAGCCACTTTTTCGGCTGCTATCTGATCTTTTGTCATGTCCTGTGAAAAGTGGCACAGAGAGACAGAAGAGGAAAAAAAAAACCCAGAGTTAGATTCCTGGACTCAATACTGATCTGTGGCATAACCATAGTAATGACATTGTGTCATTAATGTGTTGAAGACTGGTCTCTGCTTTCCATACTCTTTTCCCAGCTATATTGCAAAAGAGACTGTTAACATGAATGGAACCCTCTGCACAATGCAGGTAGATTAAAACCAAACTTTGCATATGAAGGTATTCTACATACATAAGGGGAATTTATCAACTATCAGTATGCTTTTAAAAAACAACAGTATGCAACTTCTAATGATGGTGGCTCTTTTTCAGTTAAGTTCCAAAGTGTAAATTCTACAACAAAACAAACGTTCTTTTTCTCCTAATCTGAGACAAGCTGCAGTACCTCTTGCAAAGCTTGCCATCTTTGCTTTGACTGCCACAAACATACTGTACCATGAACTAAAGTGCAGTCAGACTGTCTCCTTCTGCCAATTTTGCTGTGAAAAGTTCTGGCAGACAGGCTGAGGGGACCAAGCCAAAAAAAAGGGCAGACAGTTGGAGACTTCCCTAAGTTCACCAGAGTTCCCCCATTGAACTTGCCTGACACTAGCCTTTTCTCCCTAACACAGCACAAAATACTATCACAGACTCTCTTTAAAGGCCAGACTGTGGATTCTTGCTACTATCAGAAAAGAGCCAAACACACACTGTTTGTACAATCATTTTCTGCAGATCTAGTAAACAAAGATAATGCTGTGTGCCTTGTCTTTTGCAAAGCACTGTACAGTTTACATGTGAGCAGACTCAAGGACTTCACTTACACAGCTGCCCAAACCTCAGACACAAAGACCTTCCTGCTGATAGCCGTCAGAGATTACAGCAGCTAGCTGTAAAAGAAGCACATTCAGCTGTGGGGTGAACTAGAAGGAAGCAGCTTACCTGATCTCCAGAATCACTGGAAGACTCAGAATTTGTTAAAAGCCTTTGGAAGTAACAATAGAAATAGCCAAATACAGGGCAGGAAACACTGTAGTAATTCAGAAACATTGCTTGGAATATACAAGGATCAGAGAAAGAACATACAGTGACATTCAACAGAAACTGAGTTCTGGGAAAAAAAAATCAGATACTAAAAGCAGAGGAAAGAAACCAATGCAAGTGAGCCAGGAGTAAACATTGTAAGACTTCATGACAAAACGTAGAAGACATTTCACAAGAACACTTTCATAAGTTACTGTGCAGCCAAGTTACCTACTTGTAGCTAAAGGCCTAAATCTGATCTCTCTACGCTGTACCTTAATATCTTCAGGTCGGTTTGTCTCTGTTCGTTTTTCTTGAAGCTTCTTCTGGATAGAATCAAGGGTTGCTTCCACAGCAGGCTTGGCAGATTTATCTGACAGGTCTTGCTTCTTGTCATCATCTTTTTCAAGCTGAGAGCCAAAGCTCTTGGGGAGCGTGTTGCTCCGCTGACGCACAACAGGGCCAAGGTCCTCCTCTGATATCTTCAGTTTCGACTCTAAACAGGGACATTTGGGGAAGATGAGTAATTTTTCTTCTTTAAAATGTGACATGTGATTGCTACCTAACATCAGATTTAAACAGGGCAGAGTTCAGCTGCCCCCCAAAGGTGCATCATGACTGCTCACCTTTAAGTTGCTTTCGGAATTTGGCCAAATCATTTGTCCATTTGAGCACTTCAGGGTTGGCTGCTTTGTCGCTGTGGGAAGGCTGGGAGGAAAGAACAGTCATGCTGAATCTGTGTTAAACCAACATGAGAGACTCACTGAAACAAGCATGTGTCACAAAGAGGTACAACAGAATTTGGATACAGCACAGAGCATGGGCACTGGATTATGAACAGTATCTGCATACTTCTGACCAGATTGGTTTGGATCTTGCTTTAATTGCTGCTGCCTGTCACAACACTGTCTCTTAGGGGCATTATGAGATTAACTTTCTTTTCAGAAAACACAACACTGTTGATGACTAACATTAAATTGCAGGAGTGGCTCAGAAGGAGAGAGGCACATTGGAATCCTTGTGCCTACTGCTTCCTAACAAGAGGGCACCTCCAAAGTAGAGGAAGCCTAGCATAAACAGCTTGAGAAGTCTTAAAATGTGTGTATCCTTACCAAAGGATGCTTCACATCCAAAGACACCAAAATAACCCAAATGTTAAGTTACAGCAAGCTCTGAGCATTTCTTCCAGCCTTTTCTACTGTAGGAAAGATTCTTTCAGTACAAACCCTTGTGATTTAGATCACCAACAAAGATGCATACATGTAGAGCTTTAGCTCCTTAAAAAGCTTTCTGTGCATCGGAAGGGCATGTCAAGAATAATTAGAGTACAGTACACTGCTATCACTTAGCAGCACTTGACTGTGGTTCCTTGCTCAGGAATAAAGGTGGATGCTCTCTCTCCTCTGCAATGCGCATGTGTCCTGGGATTACCATCATTCTAATGAGATACGCAATTCTGCTTCCCATAACCTGGATTCAAATAAGCAAACAAACAAAACATAGCTATTCCTACACACTGAGTGCATGCTTTTGACACACTGTCTTAGCAGTGATCAAAATCCTATGAGTTTATTAGACTGTCTCTTGTGTGCACTGACTGCACCTAATGCTTGGAATGTTAATTTGTCTGGTGAGGATGCATTCTCCTTTTTGGGGTAGCAGCCTTTTGTTTTTTTTTTTTTTTTTTTTATAAAA